>JAVXUP010003744.1:0-55032 GCA_033070095.1 Escallonia herrerae | reverse complement strand
ATCCACATCTACCGGTGGAGAAATAACAATTTCTCCACCGAACCGCAGGTAAGAGCAGCGGTTGGCCACGTGGCGCAAAAAGGGACGAAAAAGGACGAAAATAATATGAGAAATTCACGAAAATATCACGAGAAAATGAAAAACTCGTGAGAAAATGGTGGCAATAATGCCCAACCGCAACTCCTACATGCGGTTGGCATTATTGCCTTCCGTGACCCCACCCCCCTTGCCCCCCCCCCACGCGTCACCCCCTTGCCCCCCACCCCGTGGCCCCCACCCTATGTCCTTTTCCCCCACCCGTGAACCCCCTTCCCCCACCCGTGAACCCCCTCTTCCCCCACGTGTCATTACCACCCTACCCCCCACCCCCACGTGTCATTCCCCCCTCCCCCTCCCTGCTGTTCACTCACGGTTCTTCCCTTCCTCTCTCACTTTTCTCTCTATAAAATCCCTCCTCCCCGAATCATTTTTTCCACCCTCCTCATTCTCCCTATCTCACCTACATACAAACAAAAAAAATTTAAGAAGATCGGTGGATAACGCTAGAAGATCGGTGGATTTTTCTTGAAATATATCAAGTTAAAACAAGTAAGTATTTTTCAATTTGTTCATACCAATTGATTGTTTAAATTGTGTTACGCTTAAATTGTTCTTACAATAGTCTAAAATTCGTGTTTAGGGCGTCAAAATTACGTTTTGACAAATCGGGGTATTACATTCGAAAAATTCCAAAATAGCGATTTTTTAGGGCGTCAGAAATAGAATTTTTTACGAATTTATAAAAAATAGCTAGAGCTAGATTTTGCCAAAATACGAAACAGAGACCCTAGTTATTTTCAAAAGATCTGTATCAGGTAAAAATTTCAGATTTTTCCAAAGACTGGAAAGGGGTTAACTGATACACGCAACCTTGTAACTTTGCAGTGTAATTTAAAATATCAAGCCAGCGCGATTTCGCGCGAAACTTTTATGAAAACCCTAGGGTGTTGGGAAGTTCCATTCCCCAGGAATTCGGGCCATTCCGAAGCCGTTAGCTAATTTTTTGGCCGAACGGGCTTTTAAGCGCTCGATCCGGACACCGGTTCGGGATTTTTAGGCGAAAAATCCGTAAAATACTTTTTAGATCAAGAATGAACTCAGGAAGCTTAAAATAGCATTTTAAAGCACTTTTGATATTTTCTGAAGCCAGGGGGTATTTTGGTAATTTGCCACCCCGAGAGGGGTATTTTGGTAATTTTCCCGAAAAAGTTTTTCAACGGACTTTTAAGTCCAGAAATGTAAGTAAAACGCCTGAAATGTTGTTTTGCAGCTGATTGCGGGGCGTAATTGTCGCTAAAGGTGAAAACTTAATTAGACAGTTTTTTCACGAATTTATAAAAAATAGCTAGAGCTAGATTTTGCCAAAATACAAAACAGAGACCCTAGTTATTTTCAAAAGATCTGTATCAGGTAAAAATTTCAGATTTTTGCAAAGACTAGAAAGGGGTTAACTGATACGCGCAACCTTGTAACTTTGCAGTGTAATTTAAAATATCAAGACAGCGCGATTTCGTGCGAAACTTTTATGAGAACCCTAGGGTGTTGGGAAGTTCCATTCCCCAGGAATTCGGGCCATTCCGAAGCCGTTAGCTAATTTTTTGGCCGAACGGGCTTTTAAGCGCTCGATCCGGACACCGGTTCGGGATTTTTAGGCGAAAAATCCGTAAAATACTTTTTAGATCAAGAATGAACTCAGGAAGCTTAAAATAGCTTTTTAAAGCACTTTTGATATTTTCTGAAGCCAGGGGCATTTTGGTAATTTGCCCCCCCGCGAGGGGTGTTTTGGTAATTTTCCCGAAAAAAAGTTTTTCGGTCCAGAAATGTAAGTAAAACACCTGAAAG
This sequence comes from Escallonia herrerae, assembly GCA_033070095.1. Taxonomy (NCBI): domain Eukaryota; kingdom Viridiplantae; phylum Streptophyta; class Magnoliopsida; order Escalloniales; family Escalloniaceae; genus Escallonia; species Escallonia herrerae. The sequence continues at coordinate 53,151 of JAVXUP010003744.1, read as the reverse complement.
GTTGTTTTGAAGCTGGTTTGATGGGCGTTAGGGTGACAATGAACCCCCGGGGGCTATTTTGCTAATTTTACATTACACAAATTTGTGCTTAAAATAACTTTTAGTTCAGGAAAGGGTGTGAGACACCTGAAAAGTTATTTTAAAGAGTGAATTCAGGAAGCTTAAAATCCCATTTCAAAGCACTTTTCAGATTTTTTTTGTCAGGGGGCATTTTGGTAATTCGCATCCCCGATAGGGGTATTTTCGTAAATTTGCAGCGTTAAGTTTTTCAAAGGATTTCTTAGTCCAGAAATGTAAGCAAAGCACCTGAAAGGTTGTTTTGAAGCTGATTTGGGGCGTTAGGGTGATAATGAACCCCCAGAGGCATTTCGGTAATTTGCCGCTCATCGGGGGCTATTTTGCTAATTTTACATTATACCAAATTTCCCGAAAGACGGTGGTTTAAATAAATTTTATTCTTCTTTTATTTAAATTTATGACTTGTTGAGAATGATATAATTTTTATTTTTTAGATTACAGTATAAATATGGATGCAACTGGAGGAAATAATTTTTGTGAAGGTTCTGATCCACCTTACGTTGGTCAAGTTTTTCAAGCACTGGACGAAGTTGAAGCATACTATAGAGCATATTCGAAAACGATAGGTTTCGGTATTAGAACTAAGACGACTAGAAAACGGGCGAATACAGATCAAATTTGTGCAAGACTATTTGAGTGTCATAGAGGAGCACCGCATGTAACTCCGGTCGTTCGGATCAGTGACGAAGGGACAACAAGACAAAGAAAACGGGACACATTTCCGGGTACCGGCTGCAAGGCCCATGTGTATGCAGTACACCGAAAAAATGAAAACCATTGGGTTGTCACAGGAGTGGAGTTGAGCCATAATCATCAGTTGATGACCCCCAGTAAGATTGGTCAAATTCATCAACACCGAGAAATAAGCGCGGCACACAGACAACTAATTTTTACAATGGCCGAGGCTAAAATTCCACCTTCTAAGATGATGGGGGTTTTCTCAAGCCAGGTTGGGGGGATTGACAAGTTGAGTTTCAACGAAGTAGACCTTCGAAATGAACTTCGTGCTCAGAGGAGAGAGTCTTTCGGTAAGAGTGATTCTCAAACTACACTTGATCTCTTCAGGTCCCTTCAGAGTGAGAATTCTGGATTTTTTTACAGTCTCCAACTGGATGATGAGAACCGCATTAGTACTATATTTTGGGCGGACCCCCGTTCTAGAGCTGCTTACCAAAATTTTGGGGATGTTGTGACGTTTGACACCACATACCGCACCAATAAGTACTCTATGCCTTTTGCTCCGTTCACCGGGGTGAACCACCACTATCAGTCAATCTCGTTTGGCTTTGCCCTGCTTAGGGATGAGACGGAGGAGTCATTTACGTGGTTATTTGAAACGTGGCTTCAAGCAATGTATCATATTCCTCCAAAGACCATCATCACCGACCAAGATCTGGCAATGAAAAATGCAATCGCTAAGGTCCTTCCAGATACTCACCATGGCCTGTGCACATGGCACATAAGCAACAAATATCCCGAACGGCTTCACCATGTATATGCAAACCATCCGTCATTCAAGACTGACTTTAATACATGTGTGAAGAAATCGTTGACGGTAGACGTGTTCGAGGAGAGGTGGGCCACGTTAATGGATACTTACTATTTGCACAATCACGAATGGTTACAATCGTTGTATGAGATCAAGACACAGTGGGTCGGTGCCTACACCAAGAATTTTTTTGCAGCCGGAATGACTACGACCTCGAGAAGCGAAGCTATGAATTCATTCTTTGATGGGTACGTAGGCCAGTCTTCAAGTATAGCGGAGTTCGTACTAGAGATGCAGAAAGCCGTTGACAGGCAATTGTACCGTGAGAGAGAAGCCGACGCGGCTACAGTTTGCAAAGAAAGAGCTATACTACTTTATTCACCTTTAGAGGCTCATGCGGCTCAAGTCTATACCAAGGAAATGTTTCGACAGTTTCAAGAGGAACTACTAAAGTCGAATCAATATGGCATGACAAAGTTGCACGAGTATTCCACCAGAGATATCAAGGTTTATGCTTTGACAAATGTGACGAACTTCGCCAATCCGTGCTCTTCGTCGGCTCCGAGGACCAGACGACATTTTACCGTAGCAGTTTGTAAGGACACCGGGTTGGTTAATTGCAACTGTCAACTGTTTGAGCATAAAGGTATACTTTGTCGACACGCGTTGAGGGTTTTGAGCGCCAAGAATGCTAGTGAAATCCCTCCACCGTATATCTTGGAACGGTGGACGAAGGAAGCCAACAGAGTCCACGGTCACATTCCTTACGTGCCCAATGTTTCAGTTGATTTCGAGCAATCTGAGACGCTGCGATATAATCACCTTTGTAACATCATGCACGGTTTATCAATGGATGCAGCGTCGACATTTGATGGGTACAGGTATCAAGTTGAAGCAGCCGCACGGGATAAGGCTAAGCATGCACAGTTTAGGATGGCATTACCAGAAACTGTGGACACTCCGACTACCACGCAACTCCAGGCGGTAGATTCAATCGAGCCAAACAGCCAGTCATTGACGGTACTGACCTACAAGGTGAGGAGGACGATATTTTTGATCCAATTATTTCTCAAACAAAAGGGCGAAAACGAGCAATACGCATGAAGAATCCGATTGAAGAAGCAACGGGTCAAAAAAAATTACGAAAGTGTGCGTTGTGTAACAAGATGACTGATCATGACAAGAGAAACCATTATAAAGTGTTAGGTATCGAACCTGACAGTATGGTCGAGGAGGACGATGATGAGGAAGAGTGTTAGGGTTAATGTTTCAGTTGTATAAATTGAACTTATATAATGTTTAAATTTGTGATTTGGTTTGTGCAATCTTTAATTTGTGATTTGGTTTGTGGATTATTGATAGTTTTGGTAACTCCGTTTTCGGGCACACTTTAGGCCCCATTTGATAGCTTCCGAAAAAAGTTGTAATTTTTTTTGTCACTTTTTTTCCGCTCATTGCACTTCAGGCACGCTAGTTAGCCCATTTGTAAGACTTTCGGCGAAAAACGAGACACATTAATTTTTGAGTTTTCCTAGGAAGGGCCTATTCGGGCACACTTTAGGCCCCATTTGATAGCTTCCGAAAAAAGTTGTAATTTTTTTGTCACTTTTTTTCCGCTCATTGCACTTCAGGCACGCTAGTTAGCCCATTTGTAAGACTTTCGGCGAAAAACGAGACACATTAATTTTTGAGTTTTCCTAGGAAGGGCCTATTCGGGCACACTTTAGGCCCCATTTGATAGCTTCTGAAAAAAGTTGTAATTTTTTTTGTCACTTTTTTTCGAATGCCGTCATATGAAAGGTATATTCGCGCACATTTTAGCGCCAAATTCATAGCATGCGAAAAATTATGTACATTTCTTTTTGGTACAGTTTTTTGTAACATCACAGCAGCTAGCCACGCACGTCAGGATAATGGTAATGAAGGCGTCTAGCTTCATTCTTTTTCAGCTCCCAGGCTATCCTATACCTAAACGTCAAGGCATCCTTCCTAGTCCACGAGGAGTGTTTGAGCACTTCCGAGCGAGCAATGTAGTCCATGTACTTGAGGACGTAAATCCCGCAATCGTGACCGTTATATTGCTTTGGTCGGTCCTTTATCATCACGACCGTCCAAGGGTCACCCTGTGGCCGTCCGCATGCTAGCGAGAGGACAGTAGTCTGCATCCAACAATAAAAACGAGAATCAAGCCTATGAGACAAGAACAATATACTATGAGCCAAGGTCAAAAAATAAATACTAACCACTAAAGTGATGTACTCGTTGTACATCTGTGCCAGCAGCTGTCCAGGCTCGTCCTCCCTTAGGCTATCGTATATGTGAACCGTTCTGAACGCTGGATGGAGAACTAATAGGAACCAGTGGTTTGCATGATGACAGGGTATCATGATAAGGTTCGCATCAGCAGCGGGACATTGATAGTCTGCGTTCATCATGCCTAACACGTTTCGACCTGGTTTCCACTTACTCCTGCCGCCCCCTCGCCTCCATTCTGTGAATTCTCTCACCGTTAATTCCACAAAATGAGTGGGATACATGTTAAGCTTCAGATATTCAGAACGGTTAAAACGTTGCTCTCTAATCCGGAGCAGTTCTATGTAAGCGTTCATGACAAAATTTGAAAGATCTGTCTCCGGCGCCAACGTTCTGATATCCTCATGACCTAGGAATGTCGCAAGGGGAAAGTCTGCTGAATTGACAGGCTCATGCCCGAAGTAGTGCCGGTCGATCCAAGCCATCTTGTCCGACCTCAATGGCTTCGTCGCTTGTCCTTTGTCCGACCGAAAGCTTGGGCGCGAGGCCTGGATTCCTACTTGGGGAAGCTGACTCTGGCACTGAGAGTCGTATGCGTTTGGAGGCAAGCGACTATATGGCTCCCATACCTGACTCTGGGGCTGATAGTCGTACGCGTCAGGAGGAGGGCGACCAGACGGCTCCCACACCTGACTCTGGGGCTGATAGTTGTACGCGTCAGGAAGAGGGCGACCGGACGACTCCCACACCTGACTCTGGGGCTGATAGTCGTACGCTTCAGGACGAGGGCGACTAGACGGCTCCCCTTCGTAACCCCGGTACGCAAGACTAAAGTTTTGAACTTCAGTCTTGTACTTCTCAATGGACCTCTTAAGATTGTCAGGAGCCTGCGCGACAAACCAGTCAAACGACTCCAGCTGCTTGAACACCTCAATGCCCTGGTCAACCTAAAAAACATGCATAGAAAATATGGCTAATCATATTTGACAAATGGTCGATAAGGTGCGCAAATAAATTATCAAACAACACTAGCATGACTTACAATGGCCAATGCCCAGAACTGGTCATAGACCTCACGTGGCGCGTACGATGTCTTCTTCACTGGGAAGGGCGATTCACCCTCGTGCGCGTCACCCTGAGAAACCACTGTAAGTATTCCTCAGTACTAATGCCGTCGTGCTTCAGCGATACAAGGCTATCATACGTTTCCTGCCAGGTATTCCACTGGTGCACCTCGTCACCCAACAAAATCAAGGCATCAGCCACCTCGAAGTTCGGCCCTCGACCACCCCTGTATGGCCGCATGTCTACAGCGGGTTTTGGTATCCCTTGTGGACAGCCAGCTTGCTTCATAGCTCGATCGGGCATCTGAAACTCACATTCTTCGAAGTGAATGAGCGGCACCCGAACCAAACCTGCCAGCACGTACGACACCGGAAGTTGCCAACACCACTCATCCAACAGATGCATCACCTTGCCATATGGCTGCCACGTCACCTGGGATGCATCTAGTATCTCTAGTTCCCCCCGATAGAACTTTAGATGGTGGTGAGGGTCTACCCGTCTCCTCCTCCGGTTGGTCGTAGGCCCCCAGGCCCACACCCTAGGCCACGTCTCATCGGAATCTACCAACGGTTGTGGACGACCCATGGGTAGCCTCTCGTAAGACCAAACCTGTGAATGCAAACATTATATGGAATTAGTAATTAATCCCGAATATATTGACTAAGGATCCTACCAAGAAAATAAATGCTCATACCTGTAATAGAGTCAGGCAGGCGGCAATGGACTTGGCACCGTTTCTCGTAGCCTTATGCAGTGCTCGATATAGGTGCGCAAGGACAGCTGAACCCCACGAATAGGAGTATACCTCCTCAAGATCCTCCAAGAACACCATATACTTCGGATGCACCGTGTTTTTCGAATGCGTCGGAAGTAATATAGCTCCAATAATATACAGAAGGAATGCCTTCGTATACGTCACGAAATCTTGAGGAGTGTATTCATCCGGTAGCACGCCGTACTGCTCTCTCAGCCATTTAAGCTTGACGCCGTTTGTTGTAAGCGCTGCCCTTGGAATTCCCGGAAAATACTGCATAGCCATATTCGCTATGGATGCAGACGGCACGTTCAAAGTAACGGGTCTGCCGTGACATGGGATTCCAAGTATAAATCCGACGTCCTCTAACGTAACAGTCATTTCACCAAACCGGAAGTGAAATGAGTTCGTCTCGCTCCTCCATCGTTCAACTAGAGCGGATATAAGGCAATCGTCGTGTCGAGACCATTTCCCGGGATCGGTGAACAGGGTTAAATTTTGACGGTGTAATAGCTGTATTTGTTCCTCGTTTAGTACCCACTCTTCAAGGTGCCTTGTGCTTTGAATTGTTTCCAAAACACCCCTATCGACACCGTCAAATACGTGCCTCGCGACGTGGTCATCGTCATCGTATAGGATTGATGTATCATGAGGTCCAGAGCTGAAATTCATACCTTTAAGAACAAAATATAATTATAAACCAACTTAGCGTCCATAATATCCATAATATTTACATTCCAAAACTATAACTGGATCTTTAACCTAGCTTACCAACACATTAGCAATAGTCATTATTTCAATGTATTAAAACAAATCCTCAATTCCCACCACTCCGAACGCTTAATTACGCTAGTTCCCACTGAATTTAGCGCCAACGTGGTTATATAGCAATATATAGCCCGATGGCCCCTACACCTCCAACACCTCAAAACAGCTTTAAAGTCAAGTTTTTAAATGTATTACGTCAATTATATACCAAATATATCAGGAAAAATTTTAAAGGGGGCAAGTTACCAAAACACCCGCTACTTATGCAAAATATCCCCTGGCAGTCATCGCCGGTGCGTCACAAGGTTCAGAACATCTGGAACAAAATAAGTTTTCGGGTGTCTCACACCCTTTCCTGAACTAAAAGTTATTTTAAGGTATGAATTTTAAGCTGGATCCTTCCTAGCAAAATAGCCCCGATCAGCGGCAAATTACCGAAATGCCCCTGAGCGTTCACTATCACCCCAACGCCCCCGAACCAGCTTCAAAACAACATTTCAGGTGGTTTACTTACATTTCTGGACTAAAAAGTCGTTTGAAAAACTTGGCACGGGAAAATTACCAAAACACCCCTTGGCGCGGGAAAATTACCAAAACACCCCTACGCGCGCCACGTCAGCTTCAAAACAACATTTCAGGTTTTGTAATTATATTTCTGGACTAAAAAGTCCGTCAAAAAACTTAGCACTGTAAAATTACCGAAATACCCCTCTCGGGGCGGCGAATTACCGAAATGCCCCCTGGCATCAAAAAATATCAAAAGTGCTTCGAAATGCTACTTGAGGCTTCCTGAATTCATTCTTGACATAAAAAGTATTTTACGGAGGTTTCGCCCAAAAATCGCGAACCGGTGTCCGGATCAAGCGCTTAAAGGGCCGTTCGGCCAAAAAAATAGGTAACGGCTTCGGAATGGCCCGAATTCCTGGGGAATGGAACTTCCCAACATCCTAGGATTCTCATAAAAGTTTCGCGCGAAATCGCGCTAGCTTGATATTTTAAAATACACTGCAGAGTTACAAGGTTCCCCGTATCAGTTAACCCCTTTCCAGTCTTTGGAAAAATCTGAAATTTTTACCTGAGACAGATCCTTTAAGAATAACTAGGGTCTCTTTTTTGCATTTTGGCAAAATCTAGCTCTAGCTATTTTTTATAAATTCGTGAAAAACTGTCTATATTTGGCACCCTAAAAAATCGCTGTTTTGGAATCTATAAATGTAATACGCTGATTTGTATAAACCTAACATTGAATTATAAGGAAATTCAAAATACTTACTTGTTGTGACTTGATGTATTTAAAGAAAAAACTACCGATCTTCTAGCGGTTATCCACCGATCTTCTAGCGTAAAATTTTTTGATTTGTATTGTTATGGAGATTATGTAGGTGAGATATGAAGTACGAAGGAAGTTGGTAAAAGATGACAGAGTGCAGAAGAAGGGTTCGGGGGAGGGGATTATAAAGAGAGAAGCGAGGAAGAGAGAAGAAAAAAGACAGAAAAAAGTGAGGAAGGGTGGGTGTTTATGCGGTCAAAGGCTGCTGCAAAAAAAAAATTTCGGCAGAAGGACACCACGTTGGGGCATCATGGGGGAGGGAAGGACGACACGTGGCATCGTGGGGAAGGACACCAGGTGGGGCATCACGCGGGGGGGGCGCCACGTGGCAGGGGAGGGGGGAGGGACCAACCGCGGGTTGTAGGAGCGGTTGGGCCCTGCGGATGAGGGGAGGGGACGCCACGTGGCAGAGGGAGGGGACCAACCGCGGGTTGTAGGAGCGGTTGGGCCACGTGGCAGGGGGAGGGGACGCCACGTGGCAGAGGGAGGGGACCAACCGCGGGTGGTACCAGCGGTTGGGCCACGTGGCAGGGGAGGGGACGCCACGTGGCAGAGGGAGGGGACCAACCGCGGGTTGTAGGAGCGGTTGGGCCACGTGGCAGGGGGAGGGGACGCCACGTGGCAGAGGGAGGGGACCAACCGCCGGTGGTACCAGCGGTTGGGCCACGTGGCAGGGGGAGGGGACGCCACGTGGCAGGGGCGGGAGACCAACCGCTGGTACCTCCATCGGTTGGGCCACGTGGCAGGGGGAGGGGATGCCACGTGGCAGGGCCATCGCCAATACCGCCGGTGGGCCACGTGGCAGGGGGAGGGGACGCCACGTGGCAGGGGCCATGGGGTTGGGCCACGTGGCAGGGGTGGGGGACGGCACGTGGCAGGCATATTAATGCCAACCGCTGGTTGTGCATGCGGTTGGTGTCCTTTTTCTCTCTCTCGCCATTTTCTCACCATTTCTCGTGCCATTTCTCGTGCTTTTTTTGCCATTAATGCAGTGGCCGTACACCTTTTTCGCCTTTTTGCGCCACGTGGCCCAACCGCTGCTCTTACCTGCGGTTCGGTGGAGAAATTGTTATTTCTCCACCGGTGGGTGTGGATCGGTCCCCAAGTACATTATAGTTTCTTTGCAAGTATGGGTTGACCTTTTGTCCACGTTAGCAAGATTAGCTCTCCGTGACTAACTGATGATGTATCGCTTTTAGCCTTTGGCTCTGAATGGCTAAGGTTTGTGTGTAGAATCCTTTAGCATACCAAACGTTACGCTTTAACTTCTCCACTTGTTTTTCATTTTCTGTGAAATGCATATTTTCCACGTTTTTGGTGCACTACTTCATAACCATTTTTTGTTTTGATGTCGTCTTTGTTCAATTAATTTTTACTATCGAGCCTCTCTATCCTTAAATTTTCTTGTTGAAATAAACTATTCTTCCCGTCCCAAAAAAATTACTCCATTTTTACTTGGCACACATATTGAAGATTTAACTCATATATTATGTATTTTTTGTTCTACCCTTAGATAGAGGAAGGGAGGGAGGAAGGGGGAGAGAAAGTGGGCTATGAGAGAGAAAATAAGTTGGTATAGGGATAAATTTGGAGAGAGAAATTGAATAAAAAAAAAAGAAAGTAGGTCATGAGAGAGAAAATAGGTTGGTAGAGGGATAAATTTGGAGAGAGAAATTGAATAAAAAAAAAGAAAGTAGGTCATGAAAGAGAATAAAAAAGTGTAAAAAAGACAAACATGGAAAAGTATCTACAAAATCGTTCTTAATTATAATTTGGAGAGTAAATATTTTTTTTTTGAAAAACTCAAAAAATATATATATGATCAATTTTGTTGGGATGTGGGAGTAAGTAGTCGAAATATGGCAATGGAAGTACCATGATTTCAATTCGACCCTTAATTCCTACTTAAATGTATCATATACTTTAAAAAGCTTAAGTTTTTAGAAGATCAATCTAACAACGTATTTCATGATTTAACATTTACTCCCATGTTCACATATAAGCCTCCAACCCACCTGATACATGGAGAGACAAATTAAGATGCACCAGAACATAGTGTAAACACATTGTACTATAATAGAAGGGGACCAGATATGCAAGTTAGAAAAATCAAACTTCAAAGCTTGACAAATCAGAGCTTTGACACTATGTAAGTTAAATTTAACACTTAAGAGTCACCAACAGGGAAAAATAAATTGTATGAAACTTATATGAAAGAGTTCATGTATAGGCTAGTGTCTTTTCAATAAAACGCATTACATTAAGTTTAAACATAATTTATACAGCCTTCCTTCAAGTAATAATCATCATCACTTGATGACAAAAGCAATTTTACTTATAACTATTAAAAATGAAAGCAATCTTTCGTAGTATTTAAAGCTTGGTTTAACTCAAAAATATGCTCAAGAAGAAGAAGCTTACTAGGTAAAAGAACCGTCTCAATCCTCGTGTATAGTTGACACGAGACATTAACGTCACCATTATGAATAACATGAAATTTTAAGTGATTCCAAGTCTTGATCCGAGTAAAGCTCACCTATCGACCTTAAAAAATGAATGTGGTGATGATCTCAACCATGAAGCACGAACAAGACATAACTCTAATACCATCTTAAAGTAAAGAGTTAATTATACCAATGTCCCTGAGGTTAGGATGATATTGAATTAAGGATACAAACTTTGAAAAGGTAACAGTTCGTTACGAACAATATTTGGAAAGGTATCAGTCGTGTCCATACGTCATTAACCCGTAAGAAAATCAATACACGTTATTATAATACCAATACTAGCTTTATATGGAGTATTTGTTGTATATACTACCATATATAATTTTCAAACCAAAATTTTTCGTTCAAAAATTAGGGTTTTTCCCCGTTGTTACAAACCATTGTTGCCCAACCCACCAATGATCTACAGATTTTCACAGACCAATAACTACGAGATCATCCCTTTCATTCTGGGATGTCTTGTAATTGGGTAGTTGCGATTACGGGTTGGACAGTTGGGGATGGGGTTACTTCGATGGTTTGAGGGGCTTGCGTCTGATTAGCTAATTGGTGAGATCAATTGTATGGGAGTTTTACCATCTGTTCCTACACGTGAATTTCCCTAATAGGAAATTAAGCAAAAATGAGCTCAGTTGGTAGAGGAGAGGACAATCAATTAAATGAAGAAGATTTGGCTCAGCATGGAGACCCTTTATCTCAAGATTGGTTGATTAGGCAACTAACACCATCACCTACGGATCTAAACTAAAGTACCAACATTATTGGATTAGCACTCGCGATCAATCTGTATGCAATTCATAGCCATCCTCACTCGTATTAGCGCCCACCATCCATCCAACCCCAGCTACAAAATTACATTCCATCCAACCCCAGCCACAAAATTACAATGCAAGTTTGCACTAATAAGTGGAATCTGAGTAATGAATTTGCGTGCATTGTGCATGGCTTATGTGTTAGTCACGATCGGTGTGCCAATCTCTCTATGTGTGCGCGCTAGTGCATGTGTATGCGCACGTGCTGTGTGGACCGTGTGTGTGGGTGTGCCGATCTAGCAACTGTGGTGGGTATGGTGACTCTTGTTCTACTAGAGCTTGAAGTTTTTAAGTGGAGGACTGTAGTGACAGGGTGAAAGGGGGAGGCCAGAGCTGATAAACGGGAAGGGGAGTGAAGGGTCACGACAGTAGTGACCACAATGAGAAGGTAAGGGAAGATGATGACAGTGGTAGGAGACGACAATAGGGGTCGAGAACAGAAGAGAAAAAAATGATAGTCCAGGGAAATGTGTCACACTGGTGGTGCGCGGTGAATGGGTCGTTTTAGTGGGGTTGGAAGCCAAGAGTGACCGTTGGTGGGTAATGGTTGTGGCTGTGAGCTATATACATGCAAAGGCCGTGCTATATACATGGCAGAGGCCTTGCCGGACGCGATGGCAATAACGCCGCAGCAGCGGTTTTCAAAGAGAAAGGAGATAGGTAAATGATGCTTCTAAGGGCATTTCAACAATTACCTTCTAAGCCTAGGGCAATATAGTCATTTTGTTAAAATCATAATTTATTTCACGATTCTATTTAATTAACATATATCAGGATTACTTATCCAAACTAATAAATACGCATGTATTCATACAGTAACATCATAGATCTTGACCCATTAAAATATAACACTAGGGGTGTGTTTGGATATGGGATTTTGAAATACTGGGTATTTCTAAACGCCCTCATTTCAAAATTTCCTGATTTACAAATTATATCATTTTGAAATATCTTGTTTGGAAGAAAGGAAGCAAAATGTTGTTAAAAAAGGTGAGAGGCAAGATTCCTAGAAAATAGGGAACTAGTTATTGTGAATTTTTAAGTTACTAATTGAAGCGGATTTGGCAAATAACTAGTTCAAACTAGTGATTTTAACTGTGGATTTTGGGACCCCAAATCCACAGTTCAAATCACTCCAAAATTCTGAAAATTTCCTTTTGAACTATCCAAATAAGATATTTTGTTCAAGTGATTTACAAATACCCTACCAAAGTCAAATCCCCAGTTCAAATCCTATATCCAAACACACCCTAGAGTTTTTTGTTTCGGTAGCTGAGATTGTGACGGATACAAAGAAAGGAAAGGAAAGGAAAGATAAGAAGTTCCAAAAGAGATGTATAGAGCTTGCCACGTAAAGCAAGAACCTCACTAACGTGGCAATCCTCGAGTTCGCATGCTTTTATCGGCTCATGAAAGCAGACCGACCCCTTTTGTTTAGACTCGAGTGCGTGTATGTGTGTGCAAAAACTTACTAAGCTTCAACTCCCCACCACCCCAATCTACAAGCGATGCAAGGCAAGAGATGCCAACGCATAAAGAAGGATTTGCTATCTTCTGGAGCTTCTTTACAGGAAGGCTTTCGTAATTTGAAAGCCTTTCTTGTTGGTCAGGTACTTGTTAATAATCATCCTCCATGCATCCACTCTCTGTGGATTTACAAAAATTGGGTGCATATGTAGATATCTTAAGCCAACAAGGGTTGGTTCAACGGTCCCTAGGATCCCAATCTAGATTTTCCACCTGGGTTCGAATCCTACCCGCCGCACTTGTTGGTGTCAAACTTACGTCCTCGCCCTGTATGTGCTCCACACACGGGTCCTTGTGCGCTTCGGCCCCGACATAGGTGCGGGAATCGAGGGCTCAGATGTATGTGGCGGCCTTGTAGGTCCTCGAGGCGCAATACTCCCTGCCGGTTGGATTAGAGCCTTATGGTGCAGCCTTTTTTGTAACAAAAAAATATGTAGATATCTTAATGCTATAGCTAGTAACAGACAATTCAGTTCATGACAATTACTTTTTTGGGATAGGTAAGATCTGTTTGTTATAGTCATGCTTTCCTTTTGGTATGTCAAAAATACATTGAGGAAGAGGCATTTTAATTTGCACACTATTTTTTCTTTTCAATTTCTTTGTAAAAACTATAATATTGTCCCTGCACCTCTTTTAGTGACGAATTCACAGAATGGGATACGTCCTTCTAGAAATGAAAATACATAATGTGATGTGTGGTGAAGGGTTATTTAAAAGTGGGATAAATAGAGATGACGTGGTGTAACAAGATGTGAGGTCATTGAGAGATTTCTACAGAGGTCAAATTCTTATTAAACTCTCATCTCATATCATCGCCATTACAAAAAATAGGCTCTAAAAGTTAGGCTTTTAGAAAATAGGGCCAACAATATATATCTAATGCTCTCCTCGTGTGCAAGTTCCCGATTGCACGTGAAGAGACTAATAAAGATGCACTACCATCAAGTGCACATGTAAACTGAGTGCAAATTGCACTATAATAAAAGGGGCGGGAAGAATTGAATTCAAGACTTTGCCAAATCAAAGCTATGATTAAGTTAAGTTACAATTTCCTCTAAATAAAGGAGGGCCTAACGATGTATATTATGTTTTAATAACAGACGACTATTAGAGTAATAGGTCTTCTCAAACTTTTTACCTGAAAGCAAAATTTTAAATTAAATGGCTTTTTTTGGGCAATCATAAAAGTACGTATGCACCGGCGACAATTCGCCAGTGGTAAAACAAGGACAAAACAAGGACGTGAAATTGGCCCAAAATAATGGACGACATCGCGAGACCATATATCGCACTTCTTCCAAAAGCTGCGGGCTCAAAAACTTGGCGAGGAACAATAGGTCATAGGGAATCCAAAGAATTTTCAGCTATTGCTGTCCTCACATTTTCAAAATATTTAGGACCTGGCAGCAAGTTTGTAAAAAACCTAGCATTATTACGGTAAGGTGGTAGAGTCAGTTTTAACGAAAACCCAGTTATAATGCAATCCCTTTCCTTTTATGTAAGTGAGAGGCTACTTCCACGGCTTTACGTGCTTTTCAGTCGCTAAAATTTTTAGCCACTGAAAATAAAGAAAAAAATATACAAAACAAGAGAAAATAACATTTTCCTATATATACACTCTGTGTGTACATAGCTCCGATAGCGCAACAATGTGGTACAACTCTGGCAGAATCCTCCTTCAATTCTTTCAACATTTTGTATAAAAGTTATTGGAATGGCAGGTGAAGGGGCATCAAAGATGCAGGTTGAAGCGGCTGACGCTGCCGAGGAAACCAAGAAGCATCTTGAAGAACCCAAGTAACAGCTCCATGTGATCTTTTTGCGTTTAATCCCTTTGGTTTTTATCTCTTCAAAAGAAGCTGTAGAATGGATATAAAGGGTCTTCTATTTAAGTACTTAGATGCTGGATTAATTTTTTTGTTTCTTAAAATCATCGCTTGACATCCTTCGATTCGAGCTGGGGGGGGGGGGGAGGGGGGTCCTTGCAAAAAATTAACGTGGCATCAAAAAATTGAAGTGGACAACAAAATTGGAATTGCTAGTTCTTGGTGGTAGTAGGACAAGTTTTCGTACAAAGTTGTGTACATCAACAATTGTGTAGACAAAAGTTTTTTTTTAAATTATCGGATAGTTTGGAATCAATGATCTCAATCATATAAGACCGTTAGGTATATAATAAAATAATTGTCTATCTCCTTAAGTTTCTTCTCTTATTTCATCAGCTCCCTTGATTCAGTAGTTTTAATGTCGTGAATTATGGTTTGGAGTGGGAGGACCCTTTTAGCTCTCACTTGCTTGACATGGTCCGTAGTTTCACAAACGGGTCAGGAGGGCGGTACAGTGAATATCCGTGGCATATGCTCGGATAGAACCATCATTGCAACTCTTTTAATTTACATTTTGTTTATGTTTAACAAAAGGTACATGATAAGAAGTGGGCTAGTGATCCCTAGGGAAGCAAAGCCTCCTTTTCTAGCTTACTTGAATAGGAAAAAAAGGAATTAATAGTTTAAATGTGTTGAATATAGGAAATTAAGTAGAGAAACAAAGTCAAAATCTTCACTCTTTTCTCTCTTTATTATATAGTTTTGCACCCAGAATTAGGCGGAGAGAATACATGTACATTCTTTTCCATCCTTTCCAACCAATCAAAGAAAGGCTACCATTCCTTTCCATTTTCATGCGGATAATTAGGATGCGCTACTTTCTGTTGTACAACACATCTGCGATGATGAAAAATTACCAAATGTATTATAGCGACATAAGATTGTCACTAGAAATGGTAACAACGACGATAAAATATTTTTAATGATAATTTTTTCAGGAAACCTTTTACAATAGAAATCTAATTACACACACACACACACACACACACACACACACATATATATATATATATATATGTGAAAGCCGAAGCTGAGAGAAAATGGTCACATCACAGTCTGCGTGGACACTCTCTCATTTTGTCACATGGGTTTTATTTAATATTAAATGAAACCAATTTTAAATACTTACAATTATGACTTTTTACCTTTGAATTTAGTTAAAATCTATCTCATCAATTTAAATTTCAAATGTAACTTGTAATTATAACACCTCAATCAAGTATTCAAAATTATCATTTCCTCGTTAATCTAATTAAAATTGATTTCACAAATATTTTTTAAGTCTCAAATAGGCAGCCTCATCTTTTTTCCCTCTTTCTCATGCACAGATAAACCTAAATCCCTAATTAAACCATCAATTTCGGAATTTCATCACCCACTTTCTTCTTCTTCCTAGGCTCGAGCCCTAAGATCTTACCCCTAATTAAAATCTTGCCTTATCCCCTACTTTTCTTTCTTCCATTCCCAACTTCTCTATCTACCCCTAATATCTTGCCCTTTACTCAATCTTCAACCATGATTATCTTCAATTTTTCCTCTTGAAATATCTAATCTAATTGAGGGAAGGATATAAATTTACACAATTATATCGTTAATTGCAACTATATCTAACATCATGAAATCAATGCAAATATTCTTTCAAGATTAATTAGATTGGTTATTTTACAAATTAATATATTCATTATAAAACCAGACTAAGAAAAAGTTGTCAATTAGGCTTTTACTTGGTCTTTCTCTTCCTTCTTCATATGTGTATGTGGATTATTCTCTTTATTTTTAAATTTTACATTAGTTTTTATTATGTCATTATAGTTTACTATCATAATATCCTTTTTAAAAAAAATATCTTTATCCAAAATTCTAGATTCAAATGAATTCACATCTTCTAAAGCCTAAACTTTAACATCTACCACTAAACTTAAATGTGAAATCGGATAATATAGTTTGTATAGGAAATTGTTATGCCTATAATATAGGAGCTTATAAATATGAAGTGATTCAACAGAAATTGTTAAGCCTAATCTATCTTCTGTGATATAATTTCAAAGTTTTTTTTGGATTCATCATAACACAACGTCAAACATTTCCTCTTTTAAACTCATCATCATTACCACATTTTCTCTTTTATTAGATTTTAAATTATTATGCTTCTGACCTAATATATCTCTCACAACGCCCTTCTCACATAAACCTCACTTGCACCATACTTTTTGTTGGACATAACCCAGTAAGTTAAGCAAGCACTTACATGTTCTTCATTTATCTTTGGATATTTATAATTTTTTATATCTTGGACGGCTATTTTTCATGAAAGTTTTCGTTCTTTGTATGTAGGAGACATTAGATAATTAAAATTTTATTTTTAGTGAAAATTTTTAGATTTTTATTTTTAGAATGCGTGGATACTTTCTATTTTCTGTATACAGGTGACAAGGTTGGAATCGTGTTTTGTAATTTTTTATGTTATAAATGGTCTTTATCCCATTATTGTTCCATATCATCTATATAATTATTTCCTTGATTAGTTCGTACTCAATAGATTGATATTTTCTTTTCAAGGTCAGTAGGTTTCTTTTTTCCTTTGATTGTTTATACATCTCATAGTAATTTCTTTCTTTCTCTTTTTTTAGGTAAATAATATTCATTCATCACCCTTTTTTTTTCATAATTTGCCCAAATCGAATAGTGAATTTCGCCATGATTTTATACATAACGACCCGTTGCAATGCACGGGTATCAAACTAGTGCTCTATGCTTTTCCTTTTCATACTTTCACATTTTCCCTGTTACCCAACATTTTTTTAAGAGAACATGTTGGATGAAATAGAAAGGAAATAGGCCAACAATCAGGATACATATGGAATTCCCATCCACTTACAAATAGCATCACAGCATCTACCAAACAAGTTTAGGCATGAACAATTCATGGTCTTTTCACTGAAAATGAAGGTGAGGGAGCTTCCAAGCGAATATAGTCGTACATAATTCCTTGGAAAGGACTGGTATTCATTGCTTGTGTCAAAAATATGGTATTTTCCCCTTGCACAAACTGAGCAGCCGGTATCTCCACAGAGTACAACCAGTAGATCCCATGAATGCCGTGCCTAGCAATTGCATTATCGCTCCCGATTTCTCCACTTGAAAATAGAGGAGGATTGGCTTTGGGATCGTTAATCCGAACCTGTAAGATAAAATTGTTACGTCATTTTCAATCAAACACGCAGAATAGTGTTCATATGTACGATCATATAATCAGTTACTCAAGAAAATTTGTCATCGATTAGGTATGACATTGAGAAATAGATAGATTGCGCTGTAATATGGGACGTAGACGCCTAGCTACATGCAACGCCATTTATAGCAACAAGTGGTGTTTGTTAAACATAGTTAGTGATGTTTTTGCAAAAATCTTCAACATCAAAATTAATAGTACTTTTTAACGTCACTAATTTAAATATCACCAGTTAAATACCGTGATCATTAATTACTATTACGTGACAAAGTTGTAACTTCTTCTATTGCACCCAAATCTTTACCTTCCCAGAAACTAACAAAAGTGCGAAAGGTAAACAAACAAGTAGCTACAAGAAACCGGCATCTTGCATCAAAAACTTAATTTTAGTGTTATATCAACATGTGTCGTTTCCAGAAGAATATGTTTGGATAAGTATTAATTTATGAAAATCTAGAAGGAGTTTAAAAGAGGTATTTGGGATGCTAAAATTTCCGGTCAAGTAACTATATATTCTTTTTTTTTTGTCAAATGCATATGAAAACCACCTTCCACAATTCAAGCCTTCTTTTGTACCACATTTCTTTTTCTATTTTCAACCGTTCATTACTCTCCCACTCTTGTTTTTTTAATCCCAGCATAGATTTTTCGTTTTTTGTTGCATCAATTCATTTATAATTTATTTTTCATAACCAATTATTGTTCTATAGTACCCAGATGCAGAAGTTGTTAAATATTTACAAATTCTGAGATTTTAAAGTGCATTGAATTTTGAAATGAAGGAATTCTAAATTTCGTGATATTTAAAATTCTTTATCCATATATATATATATATATAACTGAAACTTTTACTTAAAATTGCGACACATAGGATTTTTGAGACTCTATCTTTGCGACAACTAAGACTGACACATAAGTTTCAACTTTGCATTTGGTAATCCCCTAACTTAGTTGATCTCTTTATTTAGAATCCAATTCTTTTGAATTAGATATATAAAATTCAAGAGTCCTATTTATTTTGGTATTCTTTTCTTTTCTACTATATTTAACTCTTTACTATAATTTATTATTAAAAAATTCGTAGGTATGATTTATGCAATATTTTAAAATTTTATAAAACTAAAAAACTAATTATACACATTCTAAAACTATACCTAATCAATATACTCATACATTAGGCCTTAATTTTGATTATTAAAACCTCAAAAGTACTTTAAAATAATAATATAAAATTTGAAAAATGTAAAATACAAAAATCATACCCTATTTACTAATTCTTTAGTATGATCATTGGCCCGACTTTTCTATATAACTTTTTACTATAATTTATTATTAAAAATTCATTGGTATAATTTATGCAATATTTTTAAACTTTATAAAACTAAAAAACTAATTATACACATTCTAAAACTCTACCTACTTCAACTTTACATGTGGTAGTCCCTTAACTTAGTTGGTATTCTTTTCTTTTTCTACTCTATTTAACTATTTACTTTAATTTATTATTAAAAATTCGTAGGCATACTTTATGTAATATTTTTAAACTTTATAAAACTAATTATAAACCTTCTAAAACTCTACCTAATCAATACACTTATACATCAAACCTTAATTTTGATTATTAAAATCTTAAAAGTACTTTAAAATAACAATATAAAATCTCAAAATTTTAAAATACGAAAATCATACCCTACTTACTAATTCTTTAGTATGATCATTGACCCAACTTTTTTAAATCTTATAAAATTAAAAAATCAAATCTACTTCTTTTAAAGCTCTACATAATCGAAAAAGGCTTCATTTTGGACTAATAACTTCTTAAAAATACTTAAAACAAATAAAATAAAATATGGCAAATATAAATAAAATCTCGCAAATGTAAACAACGAAAATCATGTATGAAATTAATGATTAATCTTTACAAATTAAAAGGTAAGCTTTTCTATTTTTGTTTTTACCTCAATTTTTTAGTTATGCAAAACATCATCCTATTTGTTTTGGTATTTTTTTTCCTTTTTAATGAAATCTTATTTTTTCATAAGTTTTATTATAACTTTCGTCCTTTGCACTAATTTTCTTAAATTCTCACATGTTACGCATAATATGAACAAAATATTTAGAAACAATTATATTGGATTTCCAAGAAAAATTAAAATTGATTGAAGAATAATTTGTGATAAGCTGAGAATAAGTTTGTGGAATAAAAGAGACAAAAAGATAAATTAGTTATAAGAATCTTTTACCCTTCATAAATAACTACAAAAAGAGAGAAGCCCGGGTAGCCCCAGGATGGTAATGGTATAACCGAAATGTCGGTACTAGATGTGAGAGTGTGAAGGTGGTAATATATGTAATTATGCGAGTGATCAGCCATGTTAATTATGATAGTGATAATTATTGTTATGGTAGAATTGAAATGTTGGTAGTGAGATTTGGATTATATAGTGACAATATGTGGCTATAGCGATATTGGCGTGTAGTATGCTGATGCTTGTAGTGGTGATAGTCACAACTAAACGGTGGTAGTGCAAGAGGTGATGATTGTTGTTAGAGTTGTTGTAGAGCACTAAGCTGTTTTGAGATAATATTAATTTACATTATAGTACTGATTGAAAAGTTATGATCTAAACTAAATTGAACAAGTGATGAACCTAAAAAAGCTGACGATAGAAAGATGAAAGTGCACTGACAAACAAACGTTATGATATGGTGAAGGTTCTGCATTTGTAGTGGCAATGACGGCGAAATCTTATGCAGACAAGCGATGAACTTAAATACAGAAACTTGAAGGTGCATAAATTATATTCAGGACTAGAAGCAGTAAATTTTTTTTTCTCTAGAATGACTTTTATCTTTCGATTTTGATTTTGGTCTCACATTCTGATTCCTTAAAGTTTCGTTAATTAGGCAAGACAATATTTTTGTGGTTAACCACTTTCTAGCCCCTAGCTACACTAAATCTAATATTCCAATGGTACTTTCATTAAGCCATTTTGCAACACTTTAGTAAGTTATGTATAAATAGAAACACTTTCAATGCTATTTTTCCTTTTCATTATGCAAGGGCCAAATAACATACACAAAGAGTTTCTCATGAAGAAAAAAAGTGAGTGAATTTGATATTCATGCTTATAGGAAGATTGAGAGGTTCATATACACCACCAGTAAATAAGTTATAACATTCTTTACTAAATTAAACTCACAAAAAATCGAAAGTGACGGTACAAATAACTAACTTTTTTTAATTATATTGATTCCGGATATATCATTGATACATATACTAACAATTATATCTAAAAAGCTCTAAATATTAAATTAAAAAGTTTAAATTAGTTAAAGAGTAGTACGAGATTGTTGTCATATGTCGTCGCGAAATGTTAATGGAGGCATCCTCAGTCTATAAGACTTTTAGTTGTAACATTCACATCTTATTAAACTCACAAAAAATCAAAAGTGATGGTACAAATAACTAACTTTTTTTTAATCATATTGATTCCGGATATATCATTGATACATATTGGTTTCAAATATTAGACTAAAAGTTTAAATTCAGTTAAATAGTAGTACGAGATTGTTGTCATATGTCGTCGCGAAACGTTAATGAAAAGGCATCCTAAGTCTATAAGACTTTTAATTATAACGTTCGCATCTTATTTGTGAGTAAAAACTGATAATATTAAATCATCCATTCTACCTTTGTTGCTAAGGTATGCTTTTATAATACTAATTTTTTAAAAGTTCTATTCAAAGACAATCTTTTATATAGTAAATTTCTTACTTGCAGTGAAACAATAACTGTTATAAACAATTTATAAAAATACATTATAAAAAATATTTTTACAAAGTTAGAAAAATTAACAGTTGTAAAATATCTATAAAAATAAATATTAGACGATATTTGAGAAATTAAAGAACGTCCCGTGCGTTGCACGGTCCCTTAACTAGTACACTCTAACTACTGATCCATGTCCCTCGCCCCCTTCGTATTTGTTTATCAATAGAAAAATGGCATTGTAAAATCATGCAATTGCTACCTGTAACTCGGAATGATGAGCAGATGCAAGTGCCAGTCGCAATGTGTAGGTTCCCAAACTGTGTTCCAAATTCTCAATTTTGAACTTGATTTGCCATGTACTTCCTTTGTAGGCATTATCACCAACTTTCCTGCAAAGCTTGACATGAAAGTTTTAAGTTCTGATCACGCAAGGGTAATCTTTGACAAGTACAGTTGTCTGTTTTTATTTTTTCGTCTCGTGTAGTCAGAATTTTTGTTAAAGAAATGTACAACAGACTGAAGCATGGAGTACAATCACTAAAAAGAAATATTGCTATGGCAAAAGCCGCTGAAAACATGAACGTTACGGGGCTTGTTTTCATATTGGTCTTGAAAAATAAGCAGAGAAGTGCACCTGGTAACGTGGGCAAAAAACCAATCTTTCCTGTAATCGCTAACACCAACAGTATAAACTGGATCACCGTCAGGATATAAGTCAGCATATCTTTCCCATAACCCATATTGCCTAAACCTGCCCACAGAAACTACTTTTAGATCAATATCCTAAATTGGTTGAACTGCAATACATAGTCCAATAATCAGCAAAGTTAAGAAATCTTTTTCTCTAGTCACAATGAGGAGATTGAACCTGTCTGGATGATTAACATAGAGTTTGTTGATATACTTCGGGTTAGGATCAGGAATGTAAAATTCTGCAGCAGAACGATCAGGGACGCCGATTTCCCATAGCGTGGGACCGTCACGCGGAGGATTATACACAAGATCACCCACCTCAATACGGGAACCTTAAAATAGTTGGCGTTTATCCAAAGTTTATGATGTCATGGAAATAAAGACCGAGAAACCAAATGTCAGTCCAATAGTTTTAATAAAAAAAAAATTAGAAGAAAAACTGTTACAACATGATTTACATCGACGTTGGACACATTTTCTAATAGCTTAAACTTGTAGAGCAACTAACATGGTACTTAACATGGCGGTAGTGAACCTTGATTTCTTTTCACATGCAATCTAGCGCTTGCATGTGATGCGGAGGTTAAAGCATGTCAATTGAACTCTAACAATTGAAACTTTAAGAGCAACTCTAACTTAACAAAAGCTAATGCAATAATGGGAGACCTGAAGTTATAGTAACAGTGACGTCGTATCTAAACTCTCCGATGAAACCAGGAGCCCACGCAAATATATTGTAGCTGCCGGAGCGTACATTCTTGATCTCAAAATTGCCACCTTCATCTGCAGTGACCCAAAATTGGTATCCCTGAACATGCAACAAAGTATTTGATCAACACCCCCCATCCAAAAACTGAATCTCTTGTAGAAAATCAAGCATGATAAAACTTGTTTTACAACCTTTTAATTATAGTAGCGCTCCGGTAACGATACAATGGAAATTGAAGTATCATTCCGGAATACGATCTACGCGAATACTGAGACATCTCTATAAGAGAGAGGACCCACAGTTTAAGCCTCGGAATAAATGTGTACAGAGGATTTCATGTAGCATAGAATTACCTTACACTCTCTTTGCCACGATCCAATATCTCCTAGTGCAGCCAACCCCACGTAGGCCTCCTTTGCTGGTAGCTTGTTCATGTTTATATACCTAAAAATAGGTCGTTTCTTTGTAAATACTATGTAAGTATATATATAGCTTGACAATATATTTCATTTGGTTAGACAATGTGTGGTTGGTAAACAAGAACAAGGATCGGTCATCTAACACTGTAACGAATTAGACAAGAACAGTGAAGAACAAAAAGAAGTACTATTATAAAACCTGTCTTGAACCAGCAATCTGCCCCTAACCGAGCCCCTCTCATCGGTACCTTGAAAATCCTCCGAGGCTGGAAAGCTATAGGGCCAGTCTTTGACTTCTTTGTTCATCTGAAGAAACTCTGCGCGTTAGTATCAACCAAGACCGTGACTTAGCGCATTTGTCAACTTAATTAGGCCCATGCACAAGCATAATTGAATGCTCAGCTTAGCCCCTCTATCCCCAGCTTGCAGTTGGCATCATATTTCAAAGGTCGCTAAAGGTGCAACTTTAAGCTGAACGCTATGAAAAGCTTTTAGCATAAAATGTTGGAAGTGTCTCTACGGTTGAAACCATTACTAAAATATACAGTATTAATTTCAATATTTCGACGTTTCTCCGGGGGTCTGGATTTCCTTAGAATCAAACCTGGTATTTGGCGTCGTCCCAAAGTGATAATGCTTGTGCTCCATCTGATACAGAATTCAGGTATATAAAAACTGGGCCAAAAACTTTCTTCCATATCTCCCCAGCTCCGAATTTCACTACAAGATCCTCTCCAGCATAATGAGACGTGACAAATGTCTGATCATTTACAACATGGTGAGCCCGTTTACAATGGAAGGCAATATAAGTTGCAATCCAACTTGACTTGAAAGCTTAAGTATTAAGTTGTAGGTTCATTTAGACAAAAAAAAAGGTCATAGGCTCATTCATGTAAACGAGTCCTTACCACATCTATCCAAATGGCATAATGATTAATATGAGTACTTCTAAGTTTTAAGAACGACCCACTGAAAAAAGGAAACCAGGGTTTCAGCGACGTACTGCAAGGGTGGTAGGATTCACATGGGAGGTTAGGTCTTGTTTGAGGGGACCTCCTGTTCGAAACTCATTACTAGGTGCGATCTGCCAGAATCCGACTGGTGGGTCAAAGCATATCCAACCATGTACTTTGTTATCTTTGTTGTCACACGAGTATTGGTACTTGTCATCCACCTGAAAACACCAAACAAAATAACTTAAGGCCCAACTGGACTTGTGTTTCAAACACCTTATACATACACATATATTGGGGTCAATACCGATAAGGTTAAGTCTAGGTAGCACGGTCACAGATATAGTGTCGGACACCGACACCGACGGGAAAATTGGACACCGTAATTTTTAAAAAATCAGATTTTGGACACTGCAGGATACCGCTATTTTTAATATATTTTTATATATATATATATATATATATATATATATATATATATAATAAATATCAAATACATTTCACAACCTAAAATAACAGGCAATAATGAAAAACTACTAAAATAAGGAATTCAAATAAATACAACTCATACAAGTCATACTTAAACATTTGTTTGGTACTGGACAAAAAACTAAGTGAAAAAAAAAAGAGGGCCTTTCAATAGAATACACGACAGAGGGAGAAAACAAAAAAAGGGGAAAGACACAAGAGGGAAGGAAAATGGACTTTCAATAATATAACTAGAAGAAAAAAGGAAGGAGACGACTGACGAGACAGAGAAGAAGCAGACTTGTGGGTCAGCGACGGCGGTGGAGGACCTTCGGCGACGACGACGGCGAGAACTCTGGCGACGACGACGGTGGACAGATCTATCGGCTTTGGTATCCAGCAACATCGGCGACTTTCAGATCTGTCGGCTCCGGCAACACCGTAGATGAGAGAGAAGAAAACGGCCGACAGATGAGGCGAGAGAGAAAGAAGAAGACAACCCCCGAAATTAGTTCAATTCTTCTCTAATTCGTCCCAAACGGTCCGACTCTGCTCCATACCATGTTCGACACTCCTCGACAAAGTGTCCAACATGATGTCAGAAATTAAAAAAAATAATAATTCTGACACCAATTAGCCGTGTCCAACACGTGCCGGCCGGTGTCTGGAGGGTGTCGGGATGTTCGTCCGTTTAGGACACCATACCTCCACCTAGGAGAGGTGTCCGTGCTACCTAGGGTTAAGCCTATTGTAATGACATTGGCATGTAACATCTTTGGCCATATGATGTCTTGCGTCCACGGAGAAAAGGAAAAGATCTCGAGGATGGCTAAATTGTATCATTAGCATTATACTTGCATAGTTGCATTGTTTGTGCTAGACCTGGGATTTGTTATATCTGCCACGTTATGTGTAGGCCATGGGCGACCATGTGTATATATCTTTTTGAAGAGACTTGAAAGTACCTCTCCTTTGAATTCTGGCTCTATTGGATTGACAAGTAGGACTGCCTCAGGGTAGTCCAGTTCTTGGCCTCTTCCTGGCAAGCGGTCGTCTGGGTGAGGCATGTACCTTTGCCTGTTATCTGCTATAGCCATGTAGTGAAACCTAAACAAGCCAACATATCGCATTGTCATGCACATCTTACTCTAAACCTGACAGTTTTCTCTTTGTGATATCCAAGCTTTAAAATCAGCACTCCGTTCATCGAGATCAGGCTTGATTTGATGCACTTATACTTTGAGGTAAACTTATGGAACTTCTGAAATGGTGAATATAAAGCATGCACCTGGCTATCTCCAAACCGAAGTTGAACATTTTGCATGTTGCATATAGGAGTACTTAAGGAGCAAGTGAAGGTAGTTCTCTTACTTGTCTTTCCTGAGCATGAAGGCTATCCTGGTTTCGTTAAGGTTAAAAGCAGGCATGTCCTTCGAGTGTTCGAAAATGGCGTAGGAGTAGAATCCCGATCTACCGCGAAGCACGACAAACCTGAAAAAATCGACATAATTTTTGATTAGATGGATAAATGTACCTATGTGACTATTAATTGGAGACATGCCATGCTTAAGATACTCTCCTATTTCGTAACAGTAAGAATATAATTATGGGGGTTCAGAACCTCTTGTCTATGTACAGAGGAGCCTGCTCGCCTTGAACCGACGGATCCCACATTCTCGTAAACGAGAGCTCTACCTGCTCCTCTTTCTCCACTATAACCTTAAAACTGGTCCCTTTGATCCTGCACAGTTTTCTGTACTTTAGATATTGCTTCCAGTTTGACCGCATAGCATATAGTTTTATCCAGAAACTCTTTCAGTTAGTTTGTCATAGTATACAAAATTTGGTTCATGGACTTAACATAGGTCGTACAAATTAAATTATATCTACAAACCCAATGTTGCGACTTTTAATAACCATATTTGTACGAATCAAGATTCTTTGTTGTACAACGGAGGTACTGTACAATGTACAGTAGTTAGTGACAAAAGACTATCACTGAAAGTGTTTTTTGCTGTTACTGACTTTATAGTGACAATTTTTTATCGCTAAAAATTATTTATTGGTATTTTTGGGTACAACAAAGAATATTAGTACTATTTCTGCCGGTAGCATTGCTGAAGAGAGAGAGAGGGGGAGAGAGAGACGTGTCGAATTTTCCCCTTGTTCCTCGACTTCCAGGCGGGCTCCAATTAAGGTCCCAAAACCTGCATGTTATACCCGAAAATGAAGTCAATCATTCTGATATAGCTAAAATCAGCTCACCAATCACATTGTGTCGCCTGCCACGTTTGGTCAATCTTGGTTAACTATGAGCGAAGGTATTGAATGATCTAAATCTCGCATTTACGATTGCATTATATATGTAGGTAAGGAAGCAGTTTTATCAAAACCATTTATTTTCATACCCTCCGTTTAAGTCTTTGTTATGAAGCTCAAGCACGTTGTCGATTCCATTATATTGCACTCCAGTGAGAATTCCGCCTGGATTTGATAACGTGATCACGATTACTCCATTATCTATTACCACCTGCACGTTATAAAAGCGTCCCATAAATATGTTTTGTTGAATTGTTTTCAGAGGCTTGCGAGCTAAATCCAGAAAATCCCCAGACGATACCACTTCACGGGTTGCTTTGCAGATGTCGTGGTTAACTATATACAGCATATAGCAACAACAATTGTTTCGTCCACCAAAAGAAGACCATAATTAAAACCAAAATCCCAACATAATAGTACACAACCACAAACAAAACAAAATCTAGAAAACTTGTGACGTGTTGACGTACATGATCATCTTGAATGTGCAATTGCACCGAAGCAGACATATCGAATCAAAGCCGAACCAATTTCTCTTACAACTTTTCTTCTGTGCAACAACCTAATCAGGTCCTTTCAACATCAGCCAATTTCTGAGTAGAAGATCGAAAAGAACCATGTAAACATATGCACATTTGAAAAATCGTGAAGTTATCGAGAAAGTTATTATCCCTACCTTACGAAATGTGGATACCTACCGTGAAGAACTTATGGCCTTTATGTTGAATTGGTTCCTTCCATATTTATAGAAACAAAAAAGAATCTACCTGACGAGACGAAAAGAGCTTAAAGCCTTTATGTCAAAATGGTTCCTTGAAAGAAAGAAACATGTTTCTGCGGGTTACTCATTACCATTACTTCGACGTTACTACTTTCTGGTGAACTTTGATATGTACAAGTCACATATAAGCATGCCAAAGGGAACCAAGTGAGTTACTCCTGAATTTTGTTGGAAATAATTGCTTTTTTTTTTTTTAATCTTCGTGGATAAACTTACAATCTCGCATAGTGACAGCTAATTAACGCTAAATATATATGATCAAGGATTAAATGCATAAGTTCAACGATAAAACTTAATCGCACTTATTTTAGTGTCTCTAAATCAGAAACCAAATTCACTACCATTAATTGTCGATATAGAGAACGCTGTAACCTCTTGCTACAGCTTGGCTACTGTCAGAATATTTTCTTCTCTTTTTATGAGCATGCACACGAGAGTAAATTAGTTGCATAATTGAAAAGATATTGTAGAGAAATTCACTATTCTTTTGAAATATGACCCTTTTTTGCACCAAAAAATGAATCTTGGTCACTTGTGCACCTTTCAGCAACAAAAAGAAATTCATTCATACAATGACAGAAGCTGGCTGTCGCAAGTTATACTCTTAACAACAAATAATTCACAGGATCCATGAATTACTGTTGCTATAAGAATCTACAGCGATAAGATCTTCAAAGATAAGTAGCCCATAAAAGGATTCCAGGCTATTTCCTGATCTAAGGCTGTTTATCTTTCTTGAAGTGGTATTTTCCCTTTGCAAAAGTAGACTGCCTCGTATGTCCACACTGTACAGCCAGTAGAGCCTACGTATGCCATGTCCTGCAGTAGCATTGTCCCCACTTATTGATATGCTAGAAATTTCCTGCAGAAAAATTGTTGAATTAGACCTACAAAAACCGTGTTCCTCTAAGAATCAACGTAACAATGGAAAGAACAAATTGTGTTCCCAAAGATTTTTTACTGGACTTACCTCTAGTTTGGCTTGAGCTGCAGATGTAAGTGCCCGTCTTAGTTTGTAGGTCTCGGTCTCGTTTACGCTGTCAAGATCGAACTTGATCTGTCCCGTGTGTGGGTGCTATGGGGTGTGGCTTCTATATGTGTGTGTTGAGGTGAAGGGGGGGGGGGGGGGGGGTTGTCACGGTTTATTGTTTGTGATTTGAGGGAGCTAGTGGTGGTGGTGAGGAGGAGGAAAAGCCACTCGCCGGTGGAGGAAGAACTGTCAAGTAGCGGTGGCGGCAAGAGCCACAGCCATGGTGGATCAATGTGGAGGTGGCCAGGGTTTGGGCAGGCAAAGAAGAAGGAGAAAGGAAAAGGAAGAACGAGAAATTACCATCTACCTTTGATCTCAACCATCTAAATTGCTTGAAATTTTTTACCGATGAATGAACTTTGAAAATAACTAATAGATAGAAATACTCTTAAAAAATAATGGAGTAGTTGACTCCTGTTAGTAAAATCTTGAACCAAGTTTCATGGTTCTCTACCTTTCTAGACTTCTCTTCTAACACTATCGAATTATCTCTTATGTTACGAGAAGCATAACGTAGAGAATTAATTGAACCATGTTACTTACTTCTAAGTTTTGTTAAAAATAATTGTTTTCTTCTCTTACAATTCTGTATAGTGACAATTAATCAACGCTAAAGATGATCAGTGACATTAAATAGATAGGTTCAATAATAAAACGTAATCGCACTTCTTTTAGCATCTCTCAATAAATGTCAAAAACCACATTCACTGACCGTTAATTGTTGGATATAGAGAATGTTGCGGCTTCTTGCTACAAACTGGCTGCAGTCAATATATTTCCTTCTCTTTTTATGAGGCATGCATCTTACCGTGAATTAGTTGTATTATTGAAAAGATACTGTAGTGAAATACACTATTCTTTTGAAATGTGGCCCTTTTTTGCACCAAAAATGAATTGTTGTCTCTTAGGCACCTTTCAACAACAAAAAGGAATTCATGCATGCAATGAGAAGCTGGCTGTCGCAATTTATACTATTAATAACAAATAATTCACACCCTCCATAAATTTGTTGCTACAAGAATCTACGGTGATACATCTTCAAAAATAAATAGCCCACGAACGGATTCCAGGCTATTTCCTGATCTAAGGCTGTTCATTTTTCTTGAAGTAGTATTGTCCCTTTGCAGAAGCAGACTGCCTTAGTATGTCCACATTGTACAGCCAGTAGAGCCTGTGTGTGCCATGTCTTGCAATCGCATTGTCCCCAGTTATTAATGTGCTAGAAATAGCGAATTTCCTGCAGAAAAATTGTTGATATCGGACCTATGACTCAAATTGCACTTCTACTACCTCAGAAAGTAAGTATTTTCATCATGGCAAGTAAGGCTGTATACGAATCGAGTTTGAACCGAACAGAGGTATGTTCAAATTTATTTATTTAGTTTCAAGTCATGTTCGTGTTCGTTTAATCTTAAAAAATTTGTTTGAACTCGTCCGCGGTTCACTTCACAAAACTCGTGTTCCGCTCGAGTTCATTTGTTTATTTATTCGAACCGAACTTGAGCTTAAAAACTCGTGTTCTTGTTCAAAACAATCATTTTCAAATCAGAACTATACTTTACTTCATCCAATTGTCTAAATGATTTTAGGACTTCCAAGTTTAAACTAATTTCTATAATAATTAAGTTATATGACGTTTGTGTTTGGAACATATTATAATTAAGTTATTATCCAGACGAGCTGTTCACGAACACATTCATGAACAATCTAGAATGTTCATGTTCAACTCGTTTAATAAACGAGCTTTACTATTTTGTTCATTTTCGGTTCATATATTATACAAACGAACATAAACGAGTTCTTTTAAAAACGAACTATGAGCAGTTTATGAACAACTCGGCTCATTTTCAGTCTTGTTTTTGATATTATTGGAAGTCCCTTCAAGCTTTCTCCTCCACGCAGTTCTTCAGAATTGTTGTCATTTGTTGGTTGACTTATGTATGTGATTTTTTTGACTATGGACCCCATAAAAAAAATGATTCTTGTTACACCTTATTCGAGAAATACTCTGGTTGCCTCCTGAGGGTTGAATAACTCGGAAGATGATATTAAATATTTGTCTGCTTTGAAACTGATCTCGATGATCACTCGGGATCAAAGAGTAGGTCGGTCTAAGGTTGTTAACGTTTCTTTGGTGTTCAAAAAATTCTATCCTTACTGTAGCTTTTGCCGCCTATGAGCTTGGGGCGAGTGAGATCAGAATCACCTGGCGGTCAGTGGGGCTTGACAGGATTTTAGCAAACCTCCTCTGACTTTCATTCTAGGTTTATACAAACGAGTGCCTCGTCTCATTACTTTACCGCCTTAACATTGAAATTAAGCATTTCACACTGCCTTACTCTAATTCTGTGCGACTGAGTAAAATACAATATGAATTATCTTCATGTTTTTATTTTCCTTCTTGCAGATTGATGCGTTGGGGCTGTCTTAGTTGTCTCAAGTGCGAGGTGGATTTCTACAACACCAATCATCCGCTTCAGCCATTGGATGGTACGCTAAAACAGAAAGAAGGGTTGTGCTTACTGCCTCATTTGCGAGAGTTACTTAAGAAAAGAAGGGTTGTGATTTGATGATGTGGATTCTTAATTTCTAGGGTACTTTGTATCAAAAGAGGGTTTGAAGTGGAAGTAACCTTATGGGTGGTTGTTTTCTTCATTTGATTCATGACTTAGACCCTTTCCTGTTTTTCTAGATGAAGATACTCTGTAATTAACTACCCCAATCTTCATTTTTGCCATCACATTTACAGATTCCCAATTCTTTCTCGCCTACTTAGCTGTCTTCAAATTTGATTTTGAAAGTAAATGAAAATTTTGTTTTTTTTCTGAATATCGTTAATTCAGCTGCTTACATATCTTGTAATTCAATTTTTAAGCGAAAATTTTAGTAGTGTTTTGATGGTATTGGATGCAGTCCAATAGTGAGTAGATGGTGCTCTATCTTTGTTTGTTTTTGATAAGTATTAGAACATTTTAAACGACGTAAATTGACGTGTTCATGAAAGGTATAGAGGAAAAAGGTCTGACTACAGGCTTCAGGCAAGACATCATAATCATATAATGACTTGTATGTTGGTTTGCATATCATTTAGTACATTTCCTTAATAATTTTTGTAACATGGTAGCCGCTTGGGGAATGATGATTAAAATGACTATATTATGGAAAGGAACAATCTCCTTCTCTCTTGGTGGAGTAAAATGGTTGAAAGATGTTTGAAGAATATTTGAAGATCGCTAAAGACTGTTTACGAGTCAGTTGGTGATTGTATCTCTCTTAGTAATCGGTAAAGTGCAATCGTAGATTTTCTTGGTTCCAAAAGGAAAGTATAGAGAATATCAGCCATTGGGATTGATATTCTCTTCTAGTTAATAGATGGTGCCTCGATCATTCTTGCTATTCATTTATGTCCCATCTTCGATTACGAACCCAAATGGATTGTCATTGATCTCAAAGTTGATTCTCACGAGATCAGCAGCCTCTAGGAAGGGCCACAGGATCTTGAATGAGGTAGGGAGCATTGATTTGGCTCTTAAATCTCTTCATGATCACATTAAGAACAATGATGTCAGAGTTGGTGTAAAAATGGCAAGTCAAGGAATGAAGACGCTGGACAGTAGCATTGAACGACTGGAGGCTGGATTAGATGGTCTCACTGATCAAGAGCAGACTTTCCCTTCTTAACATCTTTGCCCAGTAATTAGATAAAATAGATGCACATACCATTACTTATGTTCCCAATCCAGCTTTTGGCCTGTTGTAATATGTTAGAAGTACAATGAAGTCTGAGTTCATCTCATCCTTTGACAAAATTAAAAGAAGTTATATTTGCTGTTCCAAGCTAGATTGAAGTCATGTCAACAAAATTTTGTTCTACAAACAATGAGCATTCGGTAAAACGAAACTGTTAAACGCCCTAGCTTCTTTAGAAAGTAATTGAACACTAGGTGCATTAAGCGTTAACACACCACACAGACGTATATCAAGCGTTCGCCTAATGCATAGAAATACACTGGATGTATCAATCATCCTGGAAAGAACATTTAATCAGCTCTTTTCAATTGGCAGGAAATGTTTACCCTTCAGGTCACTGACATAAGTTTCTTTTTTCCTTTTCGTATCTCTCGCTCTTGTGAATGATTAATCTTTTAGGGATGTTGCTTCCTATGCAGATTCTTGAGTAGGAAGCTTGCGTTAAGTACAGAAAAAGATAGATAAGAATGATACACTTCATTCTATTTGGCATCTTCCTCCATAAATTCAGAACTACTGATTGTCAACAGGATTCTATAGTTAGTAAGATAGACGAGGAACCATATTCTAATCAGCATGGATGAACATGCAACCTTTGGATTTTTTTGGTAATGCTTTAAGCTGCATTTGCCGTTTTGATTTTCTCCTCTAGTTATCAGATGTTATGGAGTGTAAGCCCCTGATAGCATCTTTAACTTTTAAAATTAGTTTCTAGCTTACTCACGTAAATTACATAATTTTGTGTTGTGGTGGGTTACTTTTCACAAAAATTTGTTTCTCCTTTCTTATAAATCAGCTGGTTCAAATTTGAAGGTAAGCAGCTGGTTCAATCAGTTGGTTCTTAGTAGATTTCATGTGAGCAAAAACCTGTTTCAACTGGTTCTTAGTAGATATGTGTTCATTTTACTCATGTAGATTCATTTTACTCTAGTGGTTCATTTTACTTAGCTGGTTCTTGAAGGTAATCCTGTTTTAGCTGGTTCCTAAAGGTAATCCTGTTTCAGCTGGTTCTTAATAGATTTCATGTGAGCAAAAACCTTTTTCCTAACATTTTACTCAGTTGGTTCTTGAGGGTAAATTACATATAGCATGACCAATTGAGATGCTTGCATTCTTGCTCTTGAGGAGCAGTGCATTCATGCATTCATTTGTTGTGGACTTGAGTGCTTATAATGTAGCCAATGTATAATTAATGAGTTTTTACACCATCAAATAATGAGTATATGTTTGCATTTGCAGGTGGAATAAAAAAAGCGTTGATGAAATGTGATCGATGCCTTAAATGGTGACGAGATAACTACATTTTGCTTTTGGATGGCTATTGGATAGTTTGGTAGTCATAGGGCCTTTAGCGGTTGTTATCATTTTAGGCACTTAGAACTTATGGTTATCTCTAACTTTGGAGTCGATGTAAATTATTCACTTGAGACATTTGGATGATATGAGGATTTTGGATGTTATACTTCAATTCACTTATGTTTTTATCATCTTATGGTTGTAATGTGTATGAACTAAATTGGGCTACTTGATGATTTGATGTGGTACATATTGGAATAGGTGAAGTAGGTATTCAAGTATATAAATCATATTGGAATAGGTGAAGTAGGTATTCAAGTATATAAATATCTGTAATTTGGTAAAATCAAAATACCAACATAATACAATGCTAAGAAGCGTCCCAAAAGAGTTATTGGGACGCTCTTTAGCGACGCTATAGGACATATTAAAGTATTCTGCTTTAGCACTTTATAGGACGCTTGTTTGCTCCTTGTAAGCCTTACTTTAAGGGACGCACTTAAAGACACTATTAAGTGCCCCAAAAGAGTTATTGGAACACTCATTAGCGTCGCAATAAAGCAAACCGGGGTCTTCAAGTTAAGCACTTTATAGGACGCTTATTTGCGTCTTGTTAGCCTTAACCTTATTGAGGCGCTTTTAATGCGTCTGGATAATTTATTGCGACGACGTCTAATAGGGCGGGTTACGACGCAATTCAAAGCGATCTTATGTCAAAAGCGTCCTTACATGTTACTTGTAAGGACGCGAAGACGCGTCCTTACAGCCCAAGTTTGTTTTAGTGAAAAAGTCAGAAAAAAATTGACGGTTAACATAAAAGAATTAACGTCACGATTGAATATGTTCAATATAAAATAGATTGTTCAATTTGACTAATAATCATATAATATCATTATTCGTAGTGATTTATTTAACTTGATAAAGTTAGTCAATAATAAACTACTAATCTTGTATGAAAAAAATTTAACTCTTATCGTATGTGTGTGTATTAATAGTGCGATTACCAATTGTACGATGACAAATAATCACGTATAACATATTATAAGAGTTTAAACTAAAAAAGGAAAAAAATAACTAACCTTGATCTATTAGTGTTTTCTTTATAATCTAAAGATTTAAAATTTAAAAGATTGAAGATGGATAAAGGAACGAGGAAGATAAATATTACGACGGCCGGTGACACAAAAAGTAAAAACATAACAAAATAAAACTTTAATACATTCATTTATAATATAGTGGCATTTAAGTAAATATTTTAAACAAAATTACCTATTATATAAAAAACTAAAAAAAATTCTCAAAACTTTGGGGTGGGGTGCCATCCCCCCCCCCCCCCCCTCCCGGTTCATGTTTGTGCTTCGCCCCTGACTGACTATATAGCTTCTTAGCCATAACTTATTAGCCATAAATAGCTTGTTAGCCGAAACTTCATTTTTCATTTCATTGTCAAGTAATCATTTTTTTAAAATGGAGCTGGCTTTGGGAACAATTTGATACTGGTATCATGTATAGAACGCGAAATACTGAAGACCATAAGCTTTTGTATAGAAACACTGGTAACGAAATGGAGCAAGATCTGCTTCCGTCTACCCTTTCCCCCATGAACTTTGGAGGTGCAAGGGTCAAAGGTTAGTAGAATAACCAGGCCCCTGGTAATTCCGGTCAGTCTCCTTAAAAGTAGGACATAATCCCATGGATGGAGCATTGGTGGCATTCAGTACTTGACAAAAAGGAAGTTGATGAAGTCATACCGGATGAGCTGCCCTCAAAAGAAACACCCAAAAAAGAAGGAAGAAGAAAAGTAGAGCACCCGTGCATCCGTGCGTGCGTGTATGTATATATATATATATGACCCCGCGGGTAATTTGGGCTAAGTTTCCCTTGTGATCTGACTGTTTACGCGCGATCTGTGAACTGTTCAGATTTTTTTTTGGCATTTTTTTAGTGCGTCTGCTACATAATGTAGTAGACGATTTTTTGACGTAATTGCCCCCGTAAAAAAACAAATAATAGCCGCTACAATGCAGTAGTCCGCTACATTATGTAGCGGACGTACTGTATGCAGGTTGTTCTCTATGTTTGTTCATCTGATGCAATTTGTTCATATCCATGGTGAACAGTGGTCTCAAGGCGACCGATGGCATTGAGGAAAATCTAGGAAGAGAACAAGGCTGCTGCTTCAGAAAAGGGGTAGGCGATATTTATATAGTCCGCAACCAAACTTCTGAAAAGAACTGAATTTGCAAAAAACTAATTGGTGAAAGCAGCAGCCCAATAGTTCACGCCGCATTGACGACAGCAGTGGTGGGTGATTAACTGATGAGTGGTATCGGATCTAGTGGGTGGACAAGGCAGTTGACCAATTCACACACACACACACACACACAATTGGAGAACGAGCCGCGCCTGACCGTCGATCTAGTTTGCAGTGGCGAAAGATTGACGGCATGATGGTGGCACGGTGCCGTCCTTGGCAGTGGCAGGTGGCAGTTTAACCGGTGACTACTCCGGCGGCAGATCTGCGGTGGCCCGAAGAATTGGCGACGGGGCCGAAGAATTCATGGCGGCAACAGTGGATTGAAGATCCTCAGTGGTGGGAGAAGGCGGTGGCTACCCCGGCATCGTCCTTGAGTCCAGAAAGAAAAAGGAGAGAGATAAAAGGATGTTTTTTTTTCTTCTTATAAATATAATCCGCTACATTATGTAGCAAACTAGTATTGTAATTTGGGGTGTTGAAGGGCAATTTGTCAAAAAATCGTCTGCTACATTATATAACAGACGTACTTTAAAAAAACGCAAAAAAAGATCTGGACAGTTCACAAATTGCACGTGAACGGCCAGATCGCATAGGCAATATAGTCTAAGTTGCTTACGCGGTCAACGAATCAGCTCCCTATCTCAACCCCCAATTATAGTACTAGTCCGCTACTTCATGTAGCGGATTACATTTGTAAAAAAAAAAAACCATTCTCTCATCTGTCTCTCTCTGGACTCAAGGACGACGCTGGGGTTGCCATCGCCTTCTCCCACCAACAGGGTCTTCAATCCACTGTTGCCACCATGAGTTCTTCGGCCCCGTTGCCAATTCTTCGCGCCGCTGGAGTGGTCACCGGTTAAACCGTCGCCTCCAACCACCAGATCTATTTATGCTAGGTCCGAAATCACAACTTGCAGGTTAAGATATGTTTATGCTACTAAATAAAATTAAGACATATTTAGCGACAAGCATTCTAGTGGTTAGATTCACCCTAGAGTTCTCTCACCAACCGCCAACCGCCAACCGGGACTGAAAATGGCCACAAAAACTGTGATCTTTCCGCCTTGCAGCACGATGGTGAGTGCCAAGAGCGTGCATTTGCTCCTGCCAATGCATGCACCTAAAATTCCTAGCTAGGTAGCGAGGATTCAAGGATTTTTTTGTTCTTGAGGATGATGCTTTCCATGTACTGGTATAGAGTCTAGGGTTAAATTACCCCTTTTCCATGTACATCTAGATTGAAAGGTTAATCTCTTCGTGCTCGTTCTTTGGCTTGTACAACTATTGTTTGGTTATTTTATGTGCTTGTTAGTGAATTTCTCTGGGGTGAACGCGGCTGCTCGCCTATAAATTTGTGTATGTTTCTGCCCGGAGGTTTTGCTCCATTGGTCTGTAATATAAACTCTTATTTACCAAGAAAGGAAAACTGCAGAAGCTTTAATGGTAAACTCCAGTTTGATCACTCATGACAGAAATTTTAGATAACCAACAAAAAGGATGTTATGGGAATATGAAGAAGAGAATAAAGTCTGCAGCTTCTTAAGATCGTTTTAGCTTCAACAAAAAGATGAGTACATGCAAATCTCAATCAACAGGTGGAAGGCCATGCAATGTCCATCTCATCCTTCCTACGGTGTCAATATGTAATCAACCTGCAAAACATGCGCCCAAGCAACCTCAAGAAGAGTAAGAGAGTACAAACAAAGTGTGAGGAAAAATAAAGTTGGATAGACTATTTAATTTGTCCTTCCGCATATCCTAAACATGATACCCCTGTATAATTTGTTTCTCTCTCAGCCGATTTCCATCGCGCCCCCCCCCCCCCCCCTCTCTCTCTCTCTCTCTCTCTTTCTCACTTTCACCCAAACGGCCAGGCACCCACTCACCGACGGTGACGGGCGATGCAAAGGCAGGGGCTCTTTTTCTGGCCTCAGCACAATCTCTTCAAGACAGCCGAGAGGTTGGAAAGAAGACTACCGACCGACCGACCGACCGACCTTCTTGTTCCAGATCTGACAGAAGACCGGCAATGGTAAGGCGGGCAATTGTGTATGCAATCAAGGTGCATCGTAACTTTGTTACAGTTTTGTGTATGCAGTCAAGGTGCTTACAATTTGGTGTTATATATACTCCGAGTCTGTGTTGCATTGTAATTCAAAACAGTGCTCAGCCTCTATTACACTGATCTGGTCCTTGTCCAAAATCAATTGCATGCTAGTTTACATGGTATCCTAGGTGGAATGGCCTTAGCTTTACGGTGATTAAGTCTTCTTGCTGTTGATTAGTTCTTCTTGCATATTTCTTAAGAAAAGCAGCTATTATATTTGTCTGTGACGAAAGAGATGCTTAGCAAATCATATTGTTTTTCACTAATAGATTGATCCATAAAAACCAAGGAGCAACAGCTCTTACGAGAAAACGTGCAGGCATTAGCTGTAAGATTTGTAATTTTGGCACCCAACACCTTAGGTTAAGCCCTGACACTTACATTTCTCCAGCATCTTGTGCTGGCTTCCTAGCAAGTCCTAATCTTTCTGGAGGTTGATGTGGATTTTCTGTATTTGATGCAAATGCTAGAACACTCTCACTAGTAGGACCAATCCCTCACCTGTTTCACAACGAACCACTCCCTCAACAGCTTCGTTACTAGCCTTAAGTCATAGTTATTCTGTAAATCCTTATAG
Source organism: Escallonia herrerae (assembly GCA_033070095.1). Lineage (NCBI taxonomy): Eukaryota > Viridiplantae > Streptophyta > Magnoliopsida > Escalloniales > Escalloniaceae > Escallonia > Escallonia herrerae. The sequence goes on along the minus strand of JAVXUP010003744.1, from coordinate 14,313 downwards.
TCTAATGTGTAGAAAAGAGAACATGCTACTTATATGTATCTTTGCCTGAATTTGAATTGCACATATCCCTTCATGCTTTTGCATTGTTTTCCCATGATGTTTTTTCTTACCCATGTATCTTATCTGTTTTCATGGGTGCAATGGCCTGCGCCCTTTTGTTTGGGAGTGGTACCAGCGAAGTACACAACAGTTGACTTCTCATCAAAACTAAATCTATTTTTGTATTTCTTTTTGTTGTGGAGAACCTTGCTATAACGGTTTTCACCTTGTGCAGTTAGATATTCAATCAATCTATCCATCTCAATGAAGTTTGTAAGTCTCTGTGGTGCCCGTTTAAAATTACCATCTTGTTTGAGGTGCTTTTCTTTCCTAATTGCAGACATGTTTAAGCGAAGGTGGGGGCAAAGGCTAATGTACCCCCCCTGAACAAAATGTAACGCTACAAATGTACATTGTGCCCAAAAGTTTATTTGGGAACAGGAAAAAACGAAGCATCATAATCCATAACAATAAAGTTAACTAGATACGTCCGTAACTTCCTAATTCCTAATTTGCTGCATAGACAATTTCTAGTTCCTAATTGCATAAATCTATGTTTTTTGTTGATTTTTTCAAGATATTTATGCTTCATCTTGAGATTGTTTCTTTATTTCCTTTAATAATGGGAGGTTGAATATAATGTCGTGATCTTGAGCTTCCACTGTTGTGTTGAAATGTGATTTAGTTTTGAAATTGGGAGGTTGATCTTGAGCTTGTATACTGTGTTGGAATTTTATTTAGTTTTAGAATTGGGAAATTGATCTTGAACTTGAAAAGCACTATTATTTCTTACTTATTAAAAAAAATTAGGGATTTTTGATATATTTTTTGCATTCCCTAGAATGAAATCCTGATTCCTCCACTGTCAGTGACTATCATAAAGCTACATAAAGTTAAGTGCATGAATCATGGAGGAAAAACAAAATGAGTAAACAACATAAGCAACTGGAAAGAGTGGAAAAGATTTCAGCTGCATGATAGACAACATGCAAGAATTCAACTGCATGAATTTTGAGCATTCTAGCTGCAGGGTCTGAGGTGCATACGTCTTTCGAGCAATTTCATAAAAGGCAAATGGGCAGTGTCTTGATTTTGTTTTGTACGTGCTATACTGGGTTGTCCATTTAATAAATTTCACAAAATGATTCAGTTATGTCTTTAGACGCACATTAACCCCTGCAACACGATTTCAATTTTAGCCTCTAAAATTTAGGAGCTTTTGAAAACGGTGGTATTGCAGACATGCGATCACTTTCCAAATAACAAATAATCTAAAATCGTTTGTTTAAAAATAAACCTCTTCCAATAACTCCAATAAAATCGAAATTTGAAAGTGGAACATACCCCAGAAATTGATGGTAAGCCGGCCAGTGCAACAAAAGAACTACTAAACCGGCAATATGAGAAGTGCTAACATCACTTCCACATAGCCTCCCCCAACCACAACCCATGCTTAATTATAATTGGTGATTCCAACTGGAGAACATTACTTCCACAACTTTGCAATGGGAAGCACAATTAACTCATCACTACACTATGCTTCATGTCATCTAACAGTTGGTAAAGACTTAAAGAAAGGTTGGAATGTGCCTTTGGAGTGAAAAATGTGGCACAACTTCTAAAAGCAACTACCCTAATCTAGAAAGATTAAACGGATGCAGTTACTAGTTTGGCCAAATCAGCAAAATTTTACATCCAGCACTGTCTAGATTCATAACAATGTGCAACCACTTTTAAGAATTTCATTAACTGTGCCATATTCTTAAACACCAATTTCCATTTACGTCAAGGGACTATTTTGCTTGCAGCAGAACGATTTTTGGACTTTCAACCATAAGATATGAGAAATCAAGCCTTATATAATAAAGAGCAAGAGAAGAAAATTGTTGAACAGTTATGTTGACTTATAGATTCTTATACTTCGTAATGTCTATGAAAGATGTCAAGTCAATCTCCTTTCTGCTACTAGATTCCTCTTCTATTCCAGTAGCTCCCATGTCAATGATGTTATACAACTCCTTGATCGGTAGCTGAAAACATATGTTGCATAAATGATTATAATTGACGAAGAAACAACAAATCATACTTCTACTGATGAATATGGAACCTCAAATCTTGTTAGCCTATTTTGTTCAGGTGAAAGTAGTCGGCTTCACTTCATTGTCTTAGATGAAATCGACTCCAGTTTAATTGCTTCATTGTTTTAGATGACACTGGTAATTTTTTTTCTTAAAAAACCTGAGGGTGTTTTTTTTTTTCCCTTCATTAAACTGACATTTAGGTATGGTGAACAAGTTTTGATGACACAAGCGACATGGTTGTGAAACACTAACTAATGTGAGAACTAACCGAAAATTGTGCGTGGTTATTTCTTTTTTTGGAACCCTGAGATTTTTTTTCCTTTAAACTGATGTTTTGGTAGTGAGCAAGTTTTGATGATAAAGGCAACTGGGTTGTGAATCAGTTACTCACTACCCCTTTCCCCTCGGGCTGGACGACGATAAGAGCTATTGATTGAAAGGACACAAGAGTTTGGAGAACGCTTCACTAGAACTTGGAAAATGCTTGTGAGCAAAAATGTTTGGTTATCTTGCCTAAGTGATGGCCTTGACTTATACTACTCCACCTCCCCGAAGGATAGTGAGGATTTTTCTTATCCAACGGTCTATACCTTGTCTCTAGAACTCTTTAAAATATCTAATTCTCTACCTTTCTAGACTTTTCCTCCAACACTCTAGAATTATCTCTTATGTACAAGAAACATAATGTAGAGAATTAATTGAACCGAGTTACTTACTCCTGAGTTTTGTTAAAAATAATTGTTTTCTTCTCTTTGTGGATTAACTTACAATCTTATATAATGACAATCAAGTAACGCAAAGGAAGATTATAACATTAAATAGATAGGTTGAACAAAAGAACTTAACCGTACTTCTTTTAGTATCTCTCAATAAACGTCAGAAACCACATTTACTGACCCCGCTCCAAGTTGTTCAAGAATAGTGGCGTTGAGTTTCTCAACTAATTATTGGATGTAGAGAATGTTGTGGCCTCTTGCTACAACCTAGCTGCAATCAAAATATTTCCTTATCTTTTTATGAGACATGCGCATCAGAGTGGGTGTCGCAATTTGTACTCTTAATTTAGAACAAATACTTCACACCTTGAATGAATTACTGTTGCTATAAGAATCTACAGCGACAAGATCTTCAATGATAAATAGCCCATGAAAGGATTCTACGGTATTCCCTGATCTAAGGCTGTTTATTTTCCTTGAAATGGTATTTTCCCTTTGCAAAAACAGACTGCCTCGTACTCCACAAAGTAGCGCCAGCAGATGGAGTCCGTCTATGCCATGTCTCGCGATCGCAGTGACCCCCGATATTAATCCGCTTGAAAATAGAAGATTTCTTGTTGATAAATTGTTGGTCCGAATCAACAAACCCGAGTGCTAAGTGCGCCTAATAAGGGGCCAAAACGCGCCTAAACTCCCGCACGCACATGCGGATAACATGGAGACTAGCACACTCTAATTTTACTACCAAGTATAAAGTAAAAGTACATTTGCCCTTATAAACCTTTTTCAAAACCCATTTTCAAGCAACGTGAGACCAAGAAGTTTGTTTTTCAAACAACTCAACTCACAAACCCAACAGAATATTTAGTAAATGTAAGGTCAAATGATAACGCATTGCAGCAATATAACCTGAGGTACCCTAGCGTAATCCCCAACAAATCCAGGAAACCAAGTGGAGAGATTATAATTACCGGTTTGGATGTTGGTAATGGAGAAATTAAATAAACTCCCTCATCTGCTTTAGTCCAGAATTGGTAGTCCTGACGAAAATAACATATTCAACTTCCCTTCATAGAATTCTTTTACCACTCACTGACCGCTCATACTCACGATATTCGAGAATTTAAACCCATATAGTTTTGGACAAATCTAATGTAAACAGTTTCAAAGATCACCTTGCATTGTCTTCGCCATGATCCAACATAACCCAGTAGGGCTAACCCCACATCTGCACCTTTTGCTGGTGTATCGTCATTCCTGACATATCTAAATTAATTAGGATTGGAGTTCTACTTGAATCAGAGTTTATTTGCTAATTGCAATTGCAATTCAAGATTAGGTGTGCACAAAGGAAAAAGGAGAAGAGAAAAGAAAGAGGAATTGGCCTCTACCTGTCTTGGACTAGTAATCTGCGATCTGCCACTTATATTATTCTGCTGTTGGGATAACTCGAAATCTTTTGATGCCGGAAAAGTGTAGCGCCAGCTTTGTACCTCAACCAGCATCAGCAAGATAAAAATAATCACAGCTTTGACACTCTCTAATCATACAGCTATTCTGCAGGGTGGATTCAGGAAGTGCAATTGGGGGGACAAAAAAATTCATAAAAAATTGATGACAAATATAGAAGAATTCCCGTCACTATTGAATACGTTAAGTTCAAAATAGATTGTTCAATTTGACTATTAATCGTATAATTTTACTATTCATAGTAATTTATCTAAATTGTTGAGGTTAGTCAACAACAATTACTAATTGTATTGAATGAATATAAGTTAGCATACTATAAGAATTTAGAATAACAAAAATAACTAATCTTGATCACTTCGTGTTTCTTTGTAATATATATAAAGATATTAAATTTGAAAGAATGAAGATGGAGTAAGAGAATGAAAAAGACAAAGTTAATGATGGTCGGTGGCACAAAAAGATAATAAAACAAAATCCTAATACATTAACTTTACAATATAATAGTATTTTTATAAATATTTTAAATACGATTATCCTTTATTTGAAAATTGAAAAGGAAATGATTTCAAGTATTTTTATGCATTTTCATTCAATATAATAGTATTTTTATGCATTTTCAATAACTAATCTTGATCACTTCGTGTTTCTTTGTAATCTCCCTTTGGCAATGATTTCAAGTAAATGAAGATAGGGTGGCCATAGAAATTCTCTTAGGTCTTGGCTTGTCCCAGTTTTGACACCAGATCAATCCTTGCAGAGTGAGCATTAACGAACATATGATAACGGTCATGTTAAGCAAGAATATAAGACAATGTTGAATATCATACACCAGATCAATCTTTCTTTCAGTCCTAATGTAAACCTCGAAAAAATTGGTCAGTACTTAACATATTTTGACTTTTCACAGAAGGACACCTTGTCCTTGTACGTCTTGATTTCTCTGAGTTCCTCAATGTTGAATATCATACATTTGCAACTTTGCAAACATTTGGAGAAAGTGGGGCACAACTCGAAGCAGCTGTTCGAGCCACCGTTATTAAGACAATGGACCAGACTACTGATGAAGGCCTTTTGTTGATGAAGGAGGAGAATATCAAAATTTTGCAAGTTGACTTCGAGAAGATCATTGAAGAACTTAATCCTGAAAGCCAAAAGTAGGTGGTTAAGTGTTTAGAGAAGCGCAAGTACGCTTGTATCTCAAAACCCCCACTTACTAGGTCCTGATTCGTCAAACTCATGTTTAACATTAGTTGTCCGTTATAGTTTTCAACATTCATTGCTGATCACTAGTCACTTGAAATTAAGTTTTATTGCCGGTACTCTATGTAAATTAAGACGGATTGTTCGTCATACGAGATGGTAGCATTTATGCGTGATATACATTTTGTTTTGTTGAACGATACTCACTAAACTTTTTCCTGCATTATAATCTTATCTCAATCAACAACTATGTGTAAAGAAATTGCAATTACAGGTCTTGAAACCTTATATAAAGTAAACCAGATAATCTAGTTACTTTTGAAACAAAATGAGAGGAGTTGCAAATACATGAGTTGCCCTTTAGTTGGCGTTCCTGGAAAGTATTTTATGTCAATTCACTCTGTATCACATGGTTCACTTGAGAAGTCTACCATAGCTAATTTCCATGAATATTGACAACAAAACGTAAATTTAAGCGACTAGCTATCAGCAAATTATGGTTAGATATTATAGCAGACAACTAATGTCAAACTCAAATTTTGCGAATGAGGATCTTAGTAAACGGGAGAGACTGTTTTGAGATACAAGGCGTACCTACATAGAATGATATACTAGAGAGTTAGAAGATAACTTTAGAAAGATGGAAGAGAATACTAGAGAGTTTGAAAAGCGCTCAAAAAAGTAGAGAATTACGTAAATATCTAGATATTACTAGAGAAAGTTCTAGAGACTTGATATAGACCATTGGATAGGAAGCACCCCCACCTTCCATTGAGGAGGTAAAGTAGTATAAATAGCCAAGGCCATCACTTGGCCAAGGCATCTAGAGATCCTCGCAACTGACTTTCCACTTTCTTTTCACTAGCGAAGGATCAAGTTCTTCGGCTAAAAGTCAAACATCAAGATAGGGGAATACATGTAATTAAGTAGTTAATCACGATTCCAATGAAGGGGACACGAAAAATTAAGGAGGTAGAGTGGTATAAATAGCCAAGGCATCTTGAGATCCTCGCAACCGACTTTCCAATGTCTCTTTACTAGCGCATGATCAAGTTCTTACGCTAAAAGTCGAGCACATAGATAGAGGAATACATGTAATTAAGTAGTTAATCACGATTCCAATGAAGGGGACGCAAAAAATTGAGGAGGTAGAGTAGTATAAATAGCCAAGGCCATCACTTGGCCAAGGCATATAGAGATCCTCGCAGCCAACTTTCCACTGTCTTTTCACTAGCGCATGATCAAGTTCTTCAGCTAAAAGTCGAGCACATAGATAGAGGGGTTAAGTAGTTGACACGATTCCATTGAAGGGGACACAAAAAAGAGAGCTTACTTAATCCACACTAGAATGACATACACACAATTAAATCATCAGAGGCTGCTACGCACACATTTATACCTAGTTAAGGAGCAGAATCATATGTACCACTCAAACATATAGGGCTTCAAGCCCACCGTACTTGCATTAGCGCTAATGGGAGGACCAAAACCAAGAAAGTATGAAACAAGTTTCGGGTGATTCTTGGGTACTGTTAAAGTCTCCAACCTAAGCGCATGTTTTACAAGAGTATACCCACTTCCCTTCCACACACGTAGTGAACAAAAACACATGTCAAACACCAAACATGTACATCCAAGCTCACAAAGAAAAAGAAAACATACTCAAAGATGAAGATGTAGAATAAACCAAAGGATATGAGACGGTAAAGAAACATGCGCCCTCAACCTCGACTGTGTTCATTGCTATTTTTCCTCTAAACATCACCATTAGAGTCGGGTTTTCGAAATGAAACTTGTCAAAATCTGCTTGAGATAGGTAAGTAATCTTGGCGTAAAGGTTGTGATTTCTGTCAAGCCTTCACCCTGGTAGATCTACCACTAGAAGGTCCACCGGCGACGGTGAAGGTGTTTTTGGTTGTGTTGTGGGAAGAAATTTTGGTTGGGAAAGGGTGTCTTTTCTAGAGAGAAAGGGGATGGGGTGAGACGAGGGTTAAAACTTGTGTGGGACTAAGCTTTATCGGAGTGAAGATAGAGTTGTTGGGTCTAGGACTCCACACCACAACGGTCGTGGTGCCGGAATAATAATTTGAAAACCAAATGACCAGTCACCAAAGCTGAAAATCAGAAAATTGTGTAGAAGAATCTTTGCCAAATCAGGATAGCATTGGCCTGAAGAAATTGAACTAATTAAAGAAGCAGTAAATTACTTTTAGCTTCTTGTACTATCTTAGTTGCTGTGAACCACATATAAGACGTCAGTGATCATACAACCACCCCCTCCCTCCCCTCACTCCCAAACTGGAAAAACTGGGGTAGGGGTGGGGGGGGGGGGGTTGTGGTACAGAAGCAGCATTTAAGAAAATACAAGTAGCAAGCAGGTCTTTGTCCAGCAATTATGGAGGTCTTTGTCCGGGTCTTTTGGTCTGATGGGAATGAAGTCTTTTGTCCCTCGTGGTGGTGAGGGGTTTCTGTTGGTGCTCCTTTTAGGTGATTCTGGTGGGTTTTCTGGCGATATGTTTTGATGGGCCTGAATAGCAGTGGGATGGTCGGAGAAGGTGGTGTATCCGGTGTCGACAGGGATGCACATGGATTGAGACGACGTGGCAGTGAGAAGGACATGCATGTGTCTGGAGCTTGGGTGCTGTATTATTTTGATTGGTTGTTGTTTTAGGCTTTATCTTGATTTTTTTTTACTTCCTTCGTCCCACCTAATTTGATCACTTCATTTTTCACGCATATTAAGAATATTGGTTATATATTGTATGTTTCTCATTCTGCCCTTCTTTCTAAAAAAAAGCAGGAAACAAGGTTCTATTTCTGCCATTCTTTTTCATAATTTCCTCCTCTCTGGCATGTAAATTTCAAAGATAGTAATCTAACATTAATCTATTGGGATGAACTTAAGTATGTGAGGCCTCTTAGACTGAAATAAATAAATATCGTTTAACAAGTAAAATTAGTGCAAGAACAATAAATACTAAAATTATTTTATGTATATTAAAGTCCTAATATATATATATATATATATATATATATATATATATATATATATATATTCAATAAAAAAATAAGATGGAAAAATTAAGGTTATACAACACATAATATCTTGTTAGTTGTAACAAGAAAGAACAGATGATTTTTCTTCTTTAATACATACTAGAGATAAGTCTCTTCTCTTCTTTTGCTTTGTTGTTTGCACCCCCTTTTGTATGTCTGAGCTCTATGGACATTTTCAGCGACATTTTTATGCCACTGAAAGTGCTAGCAAAGTATAACGTTGCGCAAGTACTATCCCTTTTCTTTTGTTTGGCCTTAGAAATGATTATTCTTGTGGGTTATAATTTATGACTAAAGTCCTGCACTATAATAGTCTTTTTAGTCTTAGAAAATGAATATTTATTTATTTATTTTTACCGAATTTTACTCCCAAATGTTACATATCCAGTGATGATGTAGTTTTTTTACTCCCTAAAATTGAATCCCAAGATAGAAGTTTTGGGATTCACTTTCTTGAACACTAAGCTCAAATTAAATTTTTTTTAGTGCACTTTTAACAAAGGAATGAGGAGACAATTATAAATATTTGGGAACCACGTCTGTTGAATATATTAGGGAAAATTAGGAAATAAGGGGATTTGGGGTAAACTTTATAAAAGGTGAGTTCGTTTTGAAAACTTAAGAAAAAATGGGGCTACTTTTTAAAATTTCTGAACAAGGGAAGAGGTTAAGAAAAAATGAGTTTTTTCAACTCCTCATTTTTTGTCTACCCAAAGTGCCCCTCTCCCATCTTCCCTTCCAAATCAGATTTGCTACAAGTCATTTTCTATAAAACTACTGTGAAAGTGCTTGTTCGTTTTTGCAGATAATTAAGTCATTTCTTCTCTTACAACCAATGCAATAGAAACTTTGTCTAAGAGAATAGCTAATATTAGAGCGCGCTTGAATCTCCTATAGGACAACCAAAAAAAAATAACTAATAGGGTTGGTAGGTTTACTTTGACACAAACCAATTTCTACAACAATGCAAGTCCTGATATGCAAAGATGCTTGTCATTTTATGCAGATATTCTAGTCGTTTATTCTCTTTCACCCAATTCAATAGAAACTTTACCTTATTTGCAAATGAAGACATGGTTTTGGAGTTCTTAAAGCTCTTCCTTTGCATATTGGGCAAGCGTGACTGTCAATGGTACTTAAATCCGTGCTACCATGATGGCACCACGTGTATAAGACGCGGCTAGAAGTACTGTTTTTGTCACTGTAAAATGGCACCATGTTTTTTTACCAGGCAATCTACATCGAATGTGCTCTGTTATAAGTTCTTCCCTTAGGCAAAGCTTCTATTTTATTGGTTGCAAGATTAGAAATAACTTGAATATCTGCACAAACTGACAAGCATCTTTGCATATATGTAATTGTATTCTTGCAGAAAACGACTTGTGTGAAAGTAAACCCTCTTTACACCGTATTAGCTTAAGAACAAAAATGTTGCATTTTCTATTTGTTGTCCTACGGAAGAATCCTCCTGAGCATTGCAAGAGAATATCAACGTCCGTTTATAGGAGAAGCAACTTCCTGGCTCGATAAAGGGCGACCATGCCACTGAGTGAACATGCAAAACCCCAAAATCCTAAGCAAGCCTATAAATCCAATGAAGTTGTTGCCGCTCATAAACAGTAACAACTAGTGTTAATGACCTTCAAAGGCCAATTCTTCGCCGCAATTTATTGCAGTGACTCCATTTCAATTCAACACTAGATGCTGATTTCAGTTTCTATAGGAGCTTGATAGAGTTAGTATTGGTTCTTCATATAACATGCACTAATAATTAAATTACATTTCATGTATACTTGCTACATGTATGTTGAATTTGACAGTATATCCTCCCTCCCTTTGATTTCAAGAGTAGCAATTCTAATGGCACAAGATGTTCACAGATTACAAGAACTGAAACAAAAAAGATGTACACCTCCAACTTCCAAATGTTGAAGAAGCCATTTTGCCTCCAATAATTGCTCTTTTTCTTTTCGGAACTTGCCTTCAGTAGTTGCTAACACAAGCATCACCATTTCAACTTTCTATAATGGAATAGACAACACAAATCAAAGTTGGTTTAAAAAAAATGAATAACACCATTTTCTGTAAGTGCAAAACAACAACATCACCATTTCAATTTTCTTCTCAGCAACATTTCATCAAACAGTTGGCATGCAAATCTATCAAATGCATAAAAAACCACAATGAAGTCCGACAAATGCATGAAAGTTAGTTTAAAATTTCTCAAAGCTTCACATTCTCAATGTTGTGCAAGAGCTCCAAATACATGTCACACTTTTGAAGGACATAATCCCTTTCTTTCTTCACCTTCTCGAGCTCAGCTGTAAAGGCCTCAACATCTAAAGAATTAATAGAGGTGGCATCACCATCTGAAGAACAAGTGCTACCATATTTCTTGTTTGCCCAAGTGAAGAAACTTTTGCATTCCTACGAAGAAATGAATAACAAATGGGTTAGAAATTGATAGAGAATAAAGAAAAACATTAGATGCTAAGCTTACATTAACCAAGAAAACACTTACAAACTTGGGGCATCTGTAGAAATGACACCCAATGTCAATCTTAGAATGTAAACGGCAAGCTCATAGAATTTTTCTCAGAGTGGGCATGCATACACAGGATTCTCCGACACAGGAAATATACAATATCAAAATACGTAAGCAAAAAGTAGAAGATAAAATTGTAGAAAAGATAACTTGAATAGACTTATTAAAAAGACTCCCTACCTTTTTGCAAATCTCACTTTCTCAATGGAAGGCATCAAAAGCTCTTTCAGCCTCTTCTCTAGAACTGAAAGAACACTGAAACCCATTTTCATAACCAGAAGTCTGAGCAAAACATTCATCAAAAGTGGAAGAAATTTCTGGTATTCGCTTTTCCTGCCATATTCTTCTTCTTCCTAAACGAAATACCTAAAGAGGAATAACGAATCTCTAAATTTTCAAAAACAAAAGGGGATTTTTTTGTAGAAATAAGAAAGTAATGCCTCCTTATGAAAGGATCTTGGGTAATCCTGGACTAATGGTTTAGACCATATGTACAATGTATTATAGCCCATAGTTGTCGTGGGTCCTATCCCATCAGGCTCTCTTCATCTGACGGTATCAAACGGTTAAGATCATCGTTCCTGGACTAATCGTAATGAGTTTGGACAAGGAGCACCATATAGTCTCACTGCCCTAATATCATGCTTTGGGAGAATTCTCAACACCTTTAGTTTTCAATTCAACATTTAATGCGAAAGATAGAAGTTTTTGCCACCATGAATAGGTCAAGTTGTCGAAGCGCTAAGAACAAAAATATGCATTGTCTCGGATCTTGCTACATTACAAATTGAAGCTACCATATCAAGGTAAGTAAAGTTTAATGAATTTGATCCAAACCGGGAGAAAATTCATGCGTCTCTACTTTCCCCTGTTGAGAAAGACATGCAAGAACTTGATACACGTGTAATGAGAAGAGATACAATATGCATTACACCAAGTACAGAACAATGATATTTCAACTTAAATTCAAAGTTTCAGATGCCATTTCTCACCTTTACATGTACAATGGGAACATCACACAAGAACAACGTAATACATACCAAATCAAGGGTCCCAGAAAACGATAAGACTAGGTTATGAAACCTCCTTTTTCTTTATTTCTCCATTCACTGATCCAAGAAACTCAGCAGGTGAAGCATCCAAATAATCTCTTTGGTGTATTTCCTGTTGCCCGGAATTTTGCAGCTAACTCCTCTATCTTGAGAGTATCTTCCCCTCGTCTTGTTTCTACAATCGGCCTCTTTTCTTTTGCTTCTTTATGGACTTTAGCCATCTTGTTCTTCATCTTTTCAACAGTTCTACTCTCTATCTCTCACTATCGATTTCTTCATGCTCATCCCAAAGTTTTGTTAGGGGAAGAAACTTAATAAAGCCCTAAGTTCGCAACTGAGAAAAAAAGTCAGTGGTGATAAAAATATGTAAAAGAAAACAACAATTCCTCTTTACACTTAAGAGATACAAAATCAAACCATACTTACACTGAAGTCAACTATCCCCAACACCACCGTTGTTAAATTCAATGGCCGTGTGTGACACAAAGAGATAGTGAGAGAGAGCCATATCAGAGAATAGCACGAAACATAGCGAGAGAGATGGAATAAATTGGGGAAAAGTTGAGAAAGATGACTGATTTAAAGAGAAAGATCTGATTTAGAGAGAGGGGAAGCTCTCATGTGTGGGGGAATGGACCATAAAAAGGGGTCATTCCTTTGGAGGCAGGGGGTAATTTGGGAAGAGCAAATTAAAGGAGTTGAAAAAAATCTATTTTTTCTTAACCTCTTCCCTTGTTCAGAAATTTTAAAAAGTAGCCCCATTTTTTCTTAAGTTTTCAAAACAAACCCACCTTTTATAAATTTTTTACCCCAAAACCCTTCATTTACAAATTTTCCTGACCGGCAATCACTATCAAGTTGGTGTGCAAGTATATGCCAAACCTTTTTTAACATTATCAATGAAGTATCGCATTGCACTGATCGAGGGTGTTTGCAATGACTGAGGGCCTTTTCAATTTCAGTTTTAGTGGAAGAAAAGACTTGCCTTATCCTTTAACAAGCTACCTAGATTTTGCCAACTTTTTTTCTGAAGATGGGAGGGAATAAATCTGGCTTAACCTATGGAACATATGGAACCGGGGCGATGAAGGAGCAGCGTAAGATGGCCAACTCGGCCTTGAAAGATAACAAGAAAACTTAAGTGTCATCTCTGTTTTAAAATACCAAATAAACTTTTGAATGAGAAAAGCTTGACTTTTCTTCGGCGTTTGATTATCTTAACTACAGTTTCGGTGTGTGAAAAATAGTTCCCAAAGAGCAGAAGAAGTTTTTGAGCAAAGAAAGTTTTACGTGCATAAGACTTCTAAAAAGGAAAAACAACACCAACTGATGCATATATATTATGCATCAGATTTGACGCTTAAGAATCGAACTTAAGTGGAGCCAAGGGCTTGAATATGATCTCTTGCATGCCGATTTGGCTAGTCATATAAAACATGATGATCATAACTAAAACATAACGGCGCCCAAAGTCCAATCCCACCCCAAATTATTGGGGTGGAAGGTCAAAGTCAGAATCCACCCTTGGAGTTCAGGTGCTTGATCCACTACGGAACCATTTAAAACACCAACCCAAAAAGTAAGGTGCTCGTTACTTGAATCCTTTGAAATAATCAAGCCAAATTAACCAAGATAATTCGGTTATTCAGTTCAGCTTTTGGGTTGTACTTTTTATTATGTGTTTTGCTTGAAAAGTCAAATTAGAAGGGTATTAGGTGCATCTATATTTATCAAATGTCTAAGTGCTTAGTTAAATATCAAGTTGGTTGTGTATAAGTCCTAACCTCAAAGTCCCTAACCAAAAGCTGTCACATTCTATCATCTTTTCATCTGTCATCCTTCGAAACATGTCTCTCATCTTCATCCAAAAGGAAAGCAGGATTACTCTTCCTCGCCAAATTTTGATCGACAAGTCTCAATAGAGGTTTGGAGATAGCATCAGTCTGAACAATTCATTTCAAATATCAGTAATTAGATCTATCGGCTTAGGAAATTTGGTGATCGCGAATTGGACCATTATGGACTTTTTTGGTCCCTTATGCATATTCAATGGCTTCCCCCCTCCCCCAATCCAATTCTCTTTGCCTGTTAGTCATTCAACTTATCATTATCTCGTGCATGCATGATCGATTTTCTTGGGGAAAGAGGTGGAA
>JAVXUP010003743.1:0-55042 GCA_033070095.1 Escallonia herrerae | reverse complement strand
GACGTTCGTCGCTGCACCCATGTGTCATTCTCATGATACGTGCCCCCGGCACCAAGTATTGCTCCTCGACGTTCGTCGCCGCGCCCGTGAGCCATCTTCATGATACGTGCCCCCGGCACCAAGTATTGCTTCGCGACGTTCGTCGCCAACCACTCTCATGACATGTGCTCCGGCACCAAGTATTGTCCCCGAGACGTTCGTCGCCGTGCCCATGCGCCACAATCATGATACAAGCCTTCGAGCATCGCTTATTCACCACACCATGTGCCCCCGCCATGGATGTGGAACATGCTCCGACCCCACTCTCCGGAGTGTGCAGCATCACGGGGGGCTCCGTTCGTAGTGCTCTGGCACGAGGACCCCTCGCTACGGGATGGGCTCATAACCTTAAAGCCATCGCCGACACAATCAACTACGGGATGGGCTCACAACCTCAAGCCATCGCCGGCACAATCAACTACGGGATGGGCTCACAACCTTAAAGCCATCGCTGGCACAATCAATTACGGGATGGGCTCACAACCTTAAAGCCATCGCCGGTATAATCAATCACGGGATGGGCTCACAACCTTAAAGCCATTGCCGTCACAGTCACAGGGGTGGCTCCGGCATGAGGACCCCTCGCCACGGACCCTGAGCACTAAGCTACGAGCATGTCCACTCATGTTACCATTGATCGTCGACACCACCAGGGCAATGACTCTCGGGTCACTCCGGGACGGGATCAGGTCCTTGGAGGGCATGGTGCCTAGTCTGCCTGACAGTTGGCTACAGGGGCAACCCTCACCACTATCAGGTTCTCCGTGCGTCTCTTGACGCACTTAGTGACACACTTAGTGGGACTCTACAAGGGCTTGGATTGGAGGCTAGATCAAGGGGGTCTCTGGTCACACCGACGTTGTGCGAGCCAGTCTTTCCTGACAGACAAAGTGACGCTGTGCGGGCAGGCTGGGTGAATTTGCGATTCGACAGTCCGTGGAGCACCGGCAACTGTGGACCCCTCGGTGATGTGTCACTCCTGGGGAGTGCCACGTGTCGCGTGATGACATCATCATCTCAACCTCTATAAATAGAGGTCTTGAGAATTCATTTGGAGGTTGGACATTTTAGAACACTTTCACTTTCTCACTCTAGAATCCAAGAGAGAGAATATACAGGACCCTGACTTCGGACCTAAGCATCAGACTGTGACTGTCATCGTATATTCACCCTGCGCCATCGCCCTCGCAGCACTGCCACCCTCAGGCTCTGTCTGGGAAGCCCTTGGTCTCTGCCCTTGCTCCACACTTGCTGTGTCTCACATCAACATATTTGGCAACTAACGCGGACTGCAGCCTTTGTGGCATCTCCACGTAGGTTCGAACCCACTTTCCTTGGCATCAACTGTGTAGCGGACGGTGAGAATAAAGTCAAAGCTACAGTCGTAACCATCGTCGGGGGACAAGAATGTCGTAACAGTTGTGGGGGACAGGACTAATGTGACATGTGGTAGGCAAAAAGTCATCTGCAAAATTGTAAAGCCGTCCGCTACACAGTGTAGCGGATGACTGACAAACTTTTAAAAATAAAAAGATCTAGATGGACGGCCAGATCACCAGTGGAGAAATAGTATATTTATATATATATATATATATATATATATATAGGGGACCGATCCACACCCACCGGTGGAGAAATAACAATTTCTCCACCGAACCGCAGGTAAGAGCAGCGGTTGGCCACGTGGCGCAAAAAGGGACGAAAAGGGACGAAAAAGGACCTATGAGAAATTCACGAAAATATCACGAGAAAATGAAAAACTCGTGAGAAAATGGTGGCAATAATGCCCAACCGCAACTCCTACATGCGGTTGGCATTATTGCCTTCCGTGACCCCACCCCCTTGCCCCCCCCCACGCGTCACCCCCCTTGCCCCCCACCCCCTTGCCCCCCACCCCGTGGCCCCCACCCTATGTCCTTTTCCCCCACCCGTGAACCCCCCTTCCCCCACCCGTGAACCCCCTCTTCCCCCACGTGTCATTACCACCCTACCCCCCACCCCCACGTGTCATTCCCCCCTCCCCCTCCCTGCTGTTCACTCACGGTTCTTCTCTTCCTCTCTCACTTTTCTCTCTATAAAATCCCTCCTCCCCGAATCATTTCTTCCACCCTCCTCATTCTCCCTATCTCACCTACATACAAACAAAAAAAATTTACGCTAGAAGATCGGTGGATAACCGCTAGAAGATCGGTGGATTTTTCTTGAAATATATCAAGTTAAAACAAGTAAGTATTTTTCAATTTGTTCTTACCAATTGATTGTTTAAATTGTGTTACGCTTAAATTGTTCTTACAATAGTCTAAAATTCGTGTTTAGGGCGTCAAAATTACGTTTTGACAAATCGGGGTATTACATTCGAAAAATTCCAAAATAGCGATTTTTTAGGGCGTCAGAAATAGAATTTTTCACGAATTTATAAAAAATAGCTAGAGCTAGATTTTGCCAAAGTACGAAACAGAGACCCTAGTTATTTTCAAAAGATCTGTATCAGGTAAAAATTTCAGATTTTTCCAAAGACTGGAAAGGGGTTAACTGATACACGCAACCTTGTAACTTTGCAGTGTAATTTAAAATATCAAGCCAGCGCGATTTCGCGCGAAACTTTTATGAGAACCCTAGGGTGTTGGGAAGTTCCATTCCCCAGGAATTCGGGCCATTCCGAAGCCGTTAGCTAATTTTTTGGCCGAACGGGCTTTTAAGCGCTCGATCCGGACACCGGTTCGGGATTTTTAGGCGAAAAATCCGTAAAATACTTTTTAGATCAAGAATGAACTCAGGAAGCTTAAAATAGCATTTTAAAGCACTTTTGATATTTTCTGAAGCCAGGGGGTATTTTGGTAATTTGCCACCCCGAGAGGGGTATTTTGGTAATTTTCCCAAAAAAGTTTTCCAACGGACTTTTAAGTCCAGAAATGTAAGTAAAACGCCTGAAATGTTGTTTTGCAGCTGATTGCGGGGCGTAATTGTCGCTAAAGGTGAAAACTTAATTAGACAGTTTTTTCACGAATTTATAAAAAATAGCTAGAGCTAGATTTTGCCAAAATACAAAACAGAGACCCTAGTTATTTTCAAAAGATCTGTATCAGGTAAAAATTTCAGATTTTTTCAAAGACTAGAAAGGGGTTAACTGATACGCGCAACCTTGTAACTTTGCAGTGTAATTTAAAATATCAAGACAGCGCGATTTCGTGCGAAACTTTTATGAGAACCCTAGGGTGTTGGGAAGTTCCATTCCCCAGGAATTCGGGCCATTCCGAAGCCGTTAGCTAATTTTTTGGCCGAACGGGCTTTTAAGCGCTCGATCCGGACACCGGTTCGGGATTTTTAGGCGAAAAATCCGTAAAATACTTTTTAGATCAAGAATGAACTCAGGAAGCTTAAAATAGCTTTTTAAAGCAATTTTGATATTTTCTGAAGCCAGGGGGCATTTTGGTAATTTGCCCCCCGCGAGGGGTGTTTTGGTAATTTTCCCGAAAAAAAGTTTTTCGGTCCAGAAATGTAAGTAAAACACCTGAAAGGTTGTTTTGAAGCTGGTTTGATGGGCGTTAGGGTGACAATGAACCCCCGGGGGCTATTTTGCTAATTTTACATTACACAAATTTGTGCTTAAAATAACTTTTAGTTCAGGAAAGGGTGTGAGACACCTGAAAAGTTATTTTAAAGAGTGAATTCAGGAAGCTTAAAATCCCATTTCAAAGCACTTTTCAGATTTTTTTGTCAGGGGGCATTTTGGTAATTCGCATCCCCGATAGGGGTATTTTCGTAAATTTGCAGCGTTAAGTTTTTCAAAGGATTTCTTAGTCCAGAAATGTAAGCAAAGCACCTGAAAGGTTGTTTTGAAGCTGATTTGGGGCGTTAGGGTGATAATGAACCCCCGGAGGCATTTCGGTAATTTGCCGCTCATCGGGGGCTATTTTGCTAATTTTACATTATACCAAATTTCCCGAAAGACGGTGGTTTAAATAAATTTTATTCTTCTTTTATTTAAATCTATGACTTGTTGAGAATGATATAATTTTTATTTTTTAGATTCCAGTATAAATATGGATGCAACTGGAGGAAATAATTTTTGTGAAGGTTCTGATCCACCTTACGTTGGTCAAGTTTTTCAAGCACTGGACGAAGTTGAAGCATACTATAGAGCATATTCGAAAACGATAGGTTTCGGTATTAGAACTAAGACGACTAGAAAACGGGCGAATACAGATCAAATTTGTGCAAGACTATTTGAGTGTCATAGAGGAGCACCGCATGTAACTCCGGTCGTTCGGATCAGTGACGAAGGGACAACAAGACAAAGAAAACGGGACACATTTCCGGGTACCGGCTGCAAGGCCCATGTGTATGCAGTACACCGAAAAAATGAAAACCATTGGGTTGTCACAGGAGTGGAGTTGAGCCATAATCATCAGTTGATGACCCCCAGTAAGATTGGTCAAATTCATCAACACCGAGAAATAAGCGCGGCACACAGACAACTAATTTTTACAATGGCCGAGGCTAAAATTCCACCTTCTAAGATGATGGGGGTTTTCTCAAGCCAGGCTGGGGGGATTGACAAGTTGAGTTTCAACGAAGTAGACCTTCGAAATGAACTTCGTGCTCAGAGGAGAGAGTCTTTCGGTAAGAGTGATTCTCAAACTACACTTGATCTCTTCAGGTCCCTTCAGAGTGAGAATTCTGGATTTTTTTACAGTCTCCAACTGGATGATGAGAACCGCATTAGTACTATATTTTGGGCGGACCCCCGTTCTAGAGCTGCTTACCAAAATTTTGGGGATGTTGTGACGTTTGACACCACATACCGCACCAATAAGTACTCTATGCCTTTTGCTCCGTTCACCGGGGTGAACCACCACTATCAGTCAATCTCGTTTGGCTTTGCCCTGCTTAGGGATGAGACGGAGGAGTCATTTACGTGGTTATTTGAAACGTGGCTTCAAGCAATGTATCATATTCCTCCAAAGACCATCATCACCGACCAAGATCTGGCAATGAAAAATGCAATCGCTAAGGTCCTTCCAGATACTCACCATGGCCTGTGCACATGGCACATAAGCAACAAATATCCCGAACGGCTTCACCATGTATATGCAAACCATCCGTCATTCAAGACTGACTTTAATACATGTGTGAAGAAATCGTTGACGGTAGACGTGTTCGAGGAGAGGTGGGCCACGTTAATGGATACTTACTATTTGCACAATCACGAATGGTTACAATCGTTGTATGAGATCAAGACACAGTGGGTCGGTGCCTACACCAAGAAGTTTTTTGCAGCCGGAATGACTACGACCTCGAGAAGCGAAGCTATGAATTCATTCTTTGATGGGTACGTAGGCCAGTCTTCAAGTATAGCGGAGTTCGTACTAGAGATGCAGAAAGCCGTTGACAGGCAATTGTACCGTGAGAGAGAAGCCGACGCGGCTACAGTTTGCAAAGAAAGAGCTATACTAGTTTATTCACCTTTAGAGGCTCATGCGGCTCAAGTCTATACCAAGGAAATGTTTCGACAGTTTCAAGAGGAACTACTAAAGTCGAATCAATATGGCATGACAAAGTTGCACGAGTATTCCACCAGAGATATCAAGGTTTATGCTTTGACAAATGTGACGAACTTCGCCAATCCGTGCTCTTCGTCGGCTCCGAGGACCAGACGACATTTTACCGTAGCAGTTTGTAAGGACACCGGGTTGGTTAATTGCAACTGTCAACTGTTTGAGCATAAAGGTATACTTTGTCGACACGCGTTGAGGGTTTTGAGCGCCAAGAATGCTAGTGAAATCCCTCCACCGTATATCTTGGAACGGTGGACGAAGGAAGCCAACAGAGTCCACGGTCACATTCCTTACGTGCCCAATGTTTCAGTTGATTTCGAGCAATCTGAGACGCTGCGATATAATCACCTTTGTAACATCATGCACGGTTTATCAATGGATGCAGCGTCGACATTTGATGGGTACAGGTATCAAGTTGAAGCAGCCGCACGGGATAAGGCTAAGCATGCACAGTTTAGGATGGCATTACCAGAAACTGTGGACACTCCGACTACTCGGACAACTCCAGGCGGTAGATTCAATCGAGCCAAACAGCCAGTCATTGACGGCACTGACCTACAAGGTGAGGAGGACGACATTTTTGATCCAATTATTTCTCAAACAAAAGGGCGAAAACGAGCAATACGCATGAAGAATCCGATTGAAGAAGCAACGGGTCAAAAAAAATTACGAAAGTGTGCGTTGTGTAACAAGATGACTGATCATGACAAGAGAAACCATTATAAAGTGTTAGGTATCGAACCTGGCAGTATGGTCGAGGAGGACGATGATGAGGAAGAGTGTTAGGGTTAATGTTTCAGTTGTATAAATTGAACTTTTATAATGTTTAAATTTGTGATTTGGTTTGTGCAATCTTTAATTTGTGATTTGATTTGTGGATTATTGATAGTTTTGGTAACTCCGTTTTCGGGCACACTTTAGGCCCCATTTGATAGCTTCCGAAAAAAGTTGTAATTTTTTTTGTCACTTTTTTTCCGCTCATTGCACTTCAGGCACGCTAGTTAGCCCATTTGTAAGACTTTCGGCGAAAAACGAGACACATTAATTTTTGAGTTTTCCTAGGAAGGGCCTATTCGGGCACACTTTAGGCCCCATTTGATAGCTTCCGAAAAAAGTTGTAATTTTTTTTGTCACTTTTTTTCGCTCATTGCACTTCAGGCACGCTAGTTAGCCCATTTGTAAGACTTTCGGCGAAAAACGAGACACATTAATTTTTGAGTTTTCCTAGGAAGGGCCTATTCGGGCACACTTTAGGCCCCATTTGATAGCTTCCGAAAAAAGTTGTAATTTTTTTTGTCACTTTTTTTCGCTCATTGCACCTCATGCACGCTAGTTAGCCCATTTCTATGAATTTCGGCGAAAAGCGAGACGCGTAATTTTTTCGAATGCCGTCATATGAAAGGTATATTCGCGCACATTTTAGCGCCAAATTCATAGCATGCGAAAAATTATGTACATTTCTTTTTGGTACAGTTTTTTGTAACATCACAGCAGCTAGCCACGCACGTCAGGATAATGGTAATGAAGGCGTCTAGCTTCATTCTTTTTCAGCTCCCAGGCTATCCTATACCTAAACGTCAAGGCATCCTTCCTAGTCCACGAGGAGTGTTTGAGCACTTCCGAGCGAGCAATGTAGTCCATGTACTTGAGGACGTAAATCCCGCAATCGTGACCGTTATATTGCTTTGGTCGGTCCTTTATCATCACGACCGTCCAAGGGTCACCCTGTGGCCGTCCGCATGCTAGCGAGAGGACAGTAGTCTGCATCCAACAATAAAAACGAGAATCAAGCCTATGAGACAAGAACAATATACTATGAGCCAAGGTCAAAAAATAAATACTAACCACTAAAGTGATGTACTCGTTGTACATCTGTGCCAGCAGCTGTCCAGGCTCGTCCTCCCTTAGGCTATCGTATATGTGAACCGTTCTGAACGCTGGATGGAGAACTAATAGGAACCAGTGGTTTGCATGATGACAGGGTATCATGATAAGGTTCGCATCAGCAGCGGGACATTGATAGTCTGCGTTCATCATGCCTAACACGTTTCGACCTGGTTTCCACTTACTCCTGCCGCCCCCTCGCCTCCATTCTGTGAATTCTCTCACCGTTAATTCCACAAAATGAGTGGGATACATGTTAAGCTTCAAATATTCAGAACGGTTAAAACGTTGCTCTCTAATCCGGAGCAGTTCTATGTAAGCGTTCATGACAAAATTTGAAAGATCTGTCTCCGGCGCCAACGTTCTGATATCCTCATGACCTAGGAATGTCGCAAGGGGAAAGTCTGCTGAATTGACAGGCTCATGCCCGAAGTAGTGCCGGTCGATCCAAGCCATCTTGTCCGACCTCAATGGCTTCGTCGCTTGTCCTTTGTCCGACCGAAAGCTTGGGCGCGAGGCCTGGATTCCTACTTGGGGAACCTGACTCTGGCACTGAGAGTCGTATGCGTTTGGAGGCAAGCGACTATATGGCTCCCATACCTGACTCTGGGGCTGATAGTCGTACGCGTCAGGAGGAGGGCGACCAGACGGCTCCCACACCTGACTCTGGGGCTGATAGTTGTACGCGTCAGGAAGAGGGCGACCAGACGACTCCCACACCTGACTCTGGGGCTGATAGTCGTACGCTTCAGGACGAGGGCGACTAGACGGCTCCCCTTCGTAACCCCGGTACGCAAGACTAAAGTTTTGAACTTCAGTCTTGTACTTCTCAATGGACCTCTTAAGATTGTCAGGAGCCTGCGCGACAAACCAGTCAAACGACTCCAGCTGCTTGAACACCTCAATGCCCTGGTCAACCTAAAAAACATGCATAGAAAATATGGCTAATCATATTTGACAAATGGTCGATAAGGTGCGCAAATAAATTATCAAACAACACTAGCATGACTTACAATGGCCAATGCCCAGAACTGGTCATAGACCTCACGTGGCGCGTACGATGTCTTCTTCACCTGGGAAGGGCGATTCACCCTCGTGCGCGTCACCCTGAGAAACCACTGTAAGTATTCCTCAGTACTAATGCCGTCGTGCTTCAGCGATACAAGGCTATCATACGTTTCCTGCCAGGTATTCCACTGGTGCACCTCGTCACCCAACAAAATCAAGGCATCAGCCACCTCGAAGTTCGGCCCTCGACCACCCCTGTATGGCCGCATGTCTACAGCGGGTTTTGGTATCCCTTGTGGACAGCCAGCTTGCTTCATAGCTCGATCGGGCATCTGAAACTCACATTCTTCGAAGTGAATGAGCGGCACCCGAACCAAACCTGCCAGCACGTACGACACCGGAAGTTGCCAACACCACTCATCCAACAGATGCATCACCTTGCCATATGGCTGCCACGTCACCTGGGATGCATCTAGTATCTCTAGTTCCCCGATAGAACTTTAGATGGTGGTGAGGGTCTACCCGTCTCCTCCTCCGGTTGGTCGTAGGCCCCCAGGCCCACACCCTAGGCCACGTCTCATCGGAATCTACCAACGGTTGTGGACGACCCATGGGTAGCCTCTCGTAAGACCAAACCTGTGAATGCAAACATTATATGGAATTAGTAATTAATCCCGAATATATTGACTAAGGATCCTACCAAGAAAATAAATGCTCATACCTGTAATAGAGTCAGGCAGGCGGCAATGGACTTGGCACCGTTTCTCGTAGCCTTATGCAGTGCTCGATATAGGTGCGCAAGGACAGCTGAACCCCACGAATAGGAGTATACCTCCTCAAGATCCTCCAAGAACACCATATACTTCGGATGCACCGTGTTTTTCGAATGCGTCGGAAGTAATATAGCTCCAATAATATACAGAAGGAATGCCTTCGTATACGTCACGAAATCTTGAGGAGTGTATTCATCCGGTAGCACGCCGTACTGCTCTCTCAGCCATTTAAGCTTGACGCCGTTTGTTGTAAGCGCTGCCCTTGGAATTCCCGGAAAATACTGCATAGCCATATTCGCTATGGATGCAGACGGCACGTTCAAAGTAACGGGTCTGCCGTGACATGGGATTCCAAGTATAAATCCGACGTCCTCTAACGTAACAGTCATTTCACCAAACCGGAAGTGAAATGAGTTCGTCTCGCTCCTCCATCGTTCAACTAGAGCGGATATAAGGCAATCGTCGTGTCGAGACCATTTCCCGCAATCGGTGAACAGGGTTAAATTTTGACGGTGTAATAGCTGTATTTGTTCCTCGTTTAGTACCCACTCTTCAAGGTGCCTTGTGCTTTGAATTGTTTCCAAAACACCCCTATCGACACCGTCAAATACGTGCCTCGCGACGTGGTCATCGTCATCGTATAGGATTGATGTATCATGAGGTCCAGAGCTGAAATTCATACCTTTAAGAACAAAATATAATTATAAACCAACTTAGCGTCCATAATATCCATAATATTTACATTCCAAAACTATAACTGGATCTTTAACCTAGCTTACCAACACATTAGCAATAGTCATTATTTCAATGTATTAAAACAAATCCTCAATTCCCACCACTCCGAACGTTTAATTACGCTAGTTCCCACTGAACTAAAAGTTATTTTAAGGTATGAATTTTAAGCTGGATCCTTCCTAGCAAAATAGCCCCCGATCAGCGGCAAATTACCGAAATGCCCCTGAGCGTTCACTATCACCCCAACGCCCCCGAACCAGCTTCAAAACAACATTTCAGGTGGTTTACTTACATTTCTGGACTAAAAAGTCGTTTGAAAAACTTGGCACGGGAAAATTACCAAAACACCCCTTGGCGCGGGAAAATTACCAAAACACCCCTACGCGCGCCACGTCAGCTTCAAAACAACATTTCAGGTTTTGTAATTACATTTCTGGACTAAAAAGTCCGTCGAAAAACTTAGCACTGTAAAATTACCGAAATACCCCTCTCGGGGCGGCGAATTACCGAAATGCCCCCTGGCATCGAAAAATATCAAAAGTGCTTCGAAATGCTACTTGAGGCTTCCTGAATTCATTCTTGACATAAAAAGTATTTTACGGAGGTTTCGCCCAAAAATCGCGAACCGGTGTCCGGATCAAGCGCTTAAAGGGCCGTTCGGCCAAAAAAATAGGTAACGGCTTCGGAATGGCCCGAATTCCTGGGGAATGGAACTTCCCAACATCCTAGGATTCTCATAAAAGTTTCGCGCGAAATCGCGCTAGCTTGATATTTTAAAATACACTGCAGAGTTACAAGGTTCCCCGTATCAGTTAACCCCTTTCCAGTCTTTGGAAAAATCTGAAATTTTTACCTGAGACAGATCCTTTAAGAATAACTAGGGTCTCTTTTTTGTATTTTGGCAAAATCTAGCTCTAGCTATTTTTTATAAATTCGTGAAAAACTGTCTATATTTGGCGCCCTAAAAAATCGCTGTTTTGGAATCTATAAATGTAATACGCTGATTTGTATAAACCTAACATTGAATTATAAGGAAATTCAAAATACTTACTTGTTGTGACTTGATGTATTTAAAGAAAAAACTACCGATCTTCTAGCGGTTATCCACCGATCTTCTAGCGTAAAATTTTTTGATTTGTATTGTTATGGAGATTATGTAGGTGAGATATG
Source organism: Escallonia herrerae (assembly GCA_033070095.1). Classification (NCBI taxonomy): domain Eukaryota; kingdom Viridiplantae; phylum Streptophyta; class Magnoliopsida; order Escalloniales; family Escalloniaceae; genus Escallonia; species Escallonia herrerae. The sequence goes on along the minus strand of JAVXUP010003743.1, from coordinate 43,875 downwards.
AAGTACGAAGGAAGTTGGTAAAAGATGACAGAGTGCAGAAGAAGGGTTCGGGGGAGGGGATTATAAAGAGAGAAGCGAGGAAGAGAGAAGAAAAAAGACAGAAAAAAGTGAGGAAGGGTGGGTGTTTATGCGGTCAAAGGCTGCGGCAAAAAAAAAATTTCGGCAGAAGGACACCACGTGGGGCATCATGGGGGAGGGAAGGACGACACGTGGCATCGTGGGGAAGGACACCAGGTGGGGCATCACGCGGGGGGACGCCACGTGGCAGGGGAGGGGGGAGGGACCAACCGCGGGTTGTAGGAGCGGTTGGGCCCTGCGGATGAGGGGAGGGGACGCCACGTGGCAGAGGGAGGGGACCAACCGCGGGTGGTACCAGCGGTTGGGCCACGTGGCAGGGGGAGGGGACGCCACGTGGCAGAGGGAGGGGACCAACCGCGGGTGGTACCAGCGGTTGGGCCACGTGGCAGGGGGAGGGGACGCCACGTGGCAGGGGAGGGAGACCAACCGCTGGTACCACCTGCGGTTGGGCCACGTGGCAAGGGGAGGGGACGCCACGTGGCAGGGCGGGAGACCAACCGCTGGTACCACACGCGGTTGGGCCACGTGGCAGGGGGAGGGGATGCCACGTGGCAGGGCCATCGCCAATACCGCCGGTTGTCCATGCTGGTGGGCCACGTGGCAGGGGGAGGGGACGCCACGTGGCAGGGGCCATGGGGTTGGGCCACGTGGCAGGGGTGGGGGACGGCACGTGGCAGGGATATTAATGCCAACCGCTGGTTGTGCATGCGGTTGGTGTCCTTTTTCTCCTCTCGCCATTTTTCTCACCATTTCTCGTGCCTTTTTCGCCATTAATGCAGTGGCCGTACACCTTTTTCGCCTTTTTGCGCCACGTGGCCCAACCGCTGCTCTTACCTGCGGTTCGGTGGAGAAATTGTTATTTCTCCACCGGTGGGTGTGGATCGGTCCCCATATATATATATATATATATATATATATATATATATATATATATATATATATATATATATATATATACCTATCTCTCTCTCTCTCTCTCTCTCTCTCTCTCTCTCTCTCTCTCTCTCTCTTTCTATATATATATATATATATATATATATATATATGTATATATACATGTGTATATGGGGCACTAAGATCTATGTATTTCTTTTTACATAATATTAAAACTCTTTAAATATGAGGTAATAAGATCAACATCAGTTATAGGGCGATGGAACAGGTCCATACCGTGGGTGCTTCAACTGATTAGTGAGTATTAAGTTAGCTATAGTAGAAGGGACTGGTGGCACTGGTTTGGTGCATGCCAAGAGCTGTAACTATACGATCGGCTCTATTGTCTTGGATGGGTGGCACTAGTCCAACTATTTCCAGCCGCTTTAAAATGTTGGAATTTTTCCTAATTTTTTCAAGGCTTTTGACACCCATATTTTGAATAAGTTGTGGATCTTCACTAAGGGTATTTAAGCATCGATTCATTGACTATATAAATGTGGTTCTAAGTTTTATTCGAGACTAACTGCAACTTGAATATTCTTTCCTTTCTCTCTTAAATTCTTGTTAGGTGTTTTTGAGTTTTGTCCAGTTCTTCCTAGTGTGAGAGAATTCTTAAAGTGTAACGTTCAAATCTCAAATTATTGGACATTTTATTTTGAGGGTAGATTTTTCTTGAGTCCTTTTGCACCATATTGGAGAAGAAACTGTCTTTAAGATAGCTTCCCAGAAGATCTTGCCCAACAACAACCTTGTTCTAATTCTTTTCCTTCTTTAATTTTATAAGTCCACACACATTCACCAAAAATCATATGTACGTCGATATTCACACAAAATCCATCTACATGGCTATTTAAGAATATGATTAAATACAAAATTATTCCATATAATATACACGTGTTTGCAGTTCTCTTGTAATTGGCAAAAGCATTTCAAATGAATCTAAAATGCAACGTCGGTCAAAAAAAAATCGCCAAAGTAATCGTGTGCATATCATGTGTCATTTTTATGACCAAAGTGAACGGTAAATCTGTTAACTTAGCATTAGTATCCCACAAAATTAATTGTGCTCAAACAAAACTACCCTTAATATAAATAAGATTTCAGTATAATAAAGGGCAAAGGTGCCATTTTCCTCCTCCCTTCCCCAACCCTGCTCCCTTGCGTGTAGGTCATCTCCATCAGCCGTTGTCAAAACTATCAAAGATTTCAATGCCGCTGCAGCCCAGACAGGTCTGGAATCCTCCGTCGCTGCCGCCGCCCTTACGCAATGACAATCATAAAGTCATGAACCCCTGCCACCATCATGTTTTGGATCCCAAAATCAACACATTGAAATGCTAATACAACAAGATCGACAACAACACAGTAAATCCACCTGCTTCGGGATAGATCACACACAGATCTGAACCAAATTTGACGAGGAAATGAAATATGAGAACCAAAATAGTAGAAATGCAAGTGAGAAAGTGGAGGAGGTGCCTTGGGAGGCACCATGATGGCTAGGCTTCTTTTTTTACTTTGGTTAATAGGCTATTTGATATTGATTTTCAAGTGTAGATTTTGATAAAATCATAATCATTCGGCTTTAAAAATGAATTAAAAATTGTTCAAAGTGTTTAGATAAAAAGAATAAAAGTATATTCAGTATAACAAAATGATCATATAGTATATTAAGATTTTAAGAGGGCAGGCATTTAATGACTCTTTTTATGTGAGGATATTATGGTAAATCTTTAAGTCAAACTTGATTCTCCAAAACTGATAAAGTAGGAATCAAGAAAAAGAGGATTACCAGCTCAATCAGTTTTGAGCACGTTGGAGTGGATTTGATCAGTTTAGTTTTTTTTGCCGAATACTTTAAAACTTAATTTAATCTTGATTTAATCAGGTATAATCATTATAAAATCAATCTCTAACACACTCTAAAGAAAGAGCGATGAAATCCAGTGATTTGTGGTCGATTCCCATGTCATTGTAATTAGCGGTCTTCCTCCTGAATTCAGGGTTGACTTTTTCCAATACTTTTTCAAAATCTTGGAAACAAGGTTTGCTAAGTCACAAGTGACAAAACAAATTTGGCAAGAATTGTTGAAGTTTGGCATCTTAAACAACGAAAAATTGTAGTGAAAAGGGTCCAATTTAGGTACCAAAAGCACCCCTCACATAAACACAATCCTTGACAAATCAAGTTGTCAAGTAGTACCGGCGAAAGCTCACCCGTTGACAAAAGAGGGAATTCCTGCATGAAGTGGCGCTTAAGAATTGCCAGCCATCTATTTGGGCGGACACAATTTCGTTGCACCAACTATTTTCCTTTTTTATTGACGAGTTAATGATTCAGAAACTGTAAGAGCTCATAGCACCAGTCTTTTCAAAGATATATATATATCCAGATGAGGGCCAAAAGCAAAATGCAACTACGAAATTAAGAAAAGAAAGAGGAAATATTATAAGGAATACAATTGCAAGTCATATGAGTAGATCAAAAAGCAATGTTAGACTAATTGTTTTTAGTACAGTAGAACTAAGAATTACACCACAAGGTTTGAGAAACACCCAGCACCGTCTCATTAAAGTTGTCAACTTCCAAATTAATGATAAAATTAGTAATCATGTGGAATTCAAAATTTGACTCAACCAATAGATTGAATAATGGAAAGGGGTAATTAATGCATGAAATCAAAATTAGGCAGCAACTCTTGACATCATAATAACCCTTTTTTTTTTCTCTGCAGCATTCAATGTTTTAAGTGATCACAAGGCGGGTCGACGGCAATATGCTAAAAAAGTCTAATTTCAGTAGTTTACTGGGGGAGAGAAAAGTAGTAGAATTAGAGTAGGGAATGGTCTCAAATTTGAATTTTTCTAACTGGGTTGAAGAATAAGTTTGTGATGGGTTCAAAGTTCAAATAGGAATTAATATGCGTAGCAATAAGTCCATGATACATAAAGGAGGATTCAAGAGATGTATTCATTCAGAATGAATAAGGGGGTGTGGTTGGATTTGTTAGAAAATTTTTAGTTTAGCTTTAAAAGCCGCTGGGCTTTTCCTGTGGTGTATTCTTCTCAACACACACACACCGACTCTGTAAGCAATGAATGAAAGGCTTCTCCTGCAGTTTGTGTAATTGCAATATTTACTCCAGTATTTCCTTTGCCGCATCCCGTTCTTGGGATTTTTTCCATCAATTAATACATTTGCTGCCCCCAAATTTCCACTCTCGCCTTCTACCATCATTCCTCCTTCAATTCAATTCAATCCAATTCAATCTCTCTCTCTCCCCTTACAACTCTTCCTCTATACCCTCCACCTCTCTCTCCATAATTAAATTAAGCTTTAAAGCTAACCCATCTCTCTCCCTTGAGTCCTCTTATATATAATGGCTTCAGAACCAACAACCACAACCACTTGAACAAAGTCCATGTTAGTGGTGGAACTACCTCTCCTGCTGGTCATGCTCATGGTGTAGCCACCCTCTTCGTCCCGTAGTCGAGCCACCCTGGTCTACCGAGCCTTCTCCTGTCTCTTAGCTCCGCAAAACTTTCTCAATCTCAAGGTACCAAACTTTTACCATGTATAACAGTACGATATGTGCGCCTTTTTGTGATCATTTTTCATCGCAAACGGTTAAGTTCTGATAATTACACGATGTTTCCTGAAAAGGTACGACCATATGCATACCATCCAGCACAGTTTTCGCAACGTTTTTCTTATGTTCTCTTGATCAATTTGTTTGTTCTGGTTGTGACTTTGTTTTCGTTGTGATCTACAGGACGCGCAAAAAACAAGAAAATGAGTCGCCGAAATGGAAACGGTCAAGAACTTGACTTGAAGCTGAATTTATCCCCACCACGGGCTAACGCGAGGGTTGAGTCGCCGAGCCGATCGGCAACGGTGTCGCCGACGTCCCCGCACAGCTCATGCGTGTCATCGGAGCTCAACCAAGGCTACTCCAGCAGCCCGGAAGCGACCTCCATGGTTCTGGTAGGGTGCCCTCGCTGCCTTTGGTACGTCTTTCTTGCAGAGAAGGACCCCAGATGCCCCAAATGCGGCAGCACCGTTTTGCTAGACGTCCTCCATGAGAACACCGGTGCCCCCGCCACCACCACCACCAAGAAAACAAGAAAGGGCTAAGAGTAGGCCAGACTCTTCTCCAAGCTTTTAATTTTACCCGACTAGGGCTCATGTTATCCCCCACCATCCTTTCTATCAGGCTGTGCTATTTGCGCTCCACTTTTCACTATTCTCAGTTGCAGAACGAAGTGGAGCGTCAATAGCAACACCCTTTCTATGTTCCATTTTCTTTGTTTTCAACCGTAGGATATGGGTAAGCAGTGATGTTCTTTAGCAGAAGAGGAGGAGTACTGTAAATTTGGTTAAAACTGCAAATGCCCAAATTTTCTTAGTGGAGATGTGTTGGGTTATTTTCGGCCTTCAATTCCGTAGCCTCTGGCTATGTTGGTTTTCTGTCCAGTCACGGCATGCCATATCAGAGGTCACTGGGCAAGTGGTCAGAGTAGCTGGAGTGCATGAACAAGAAAAAGCACAGGTCACTTGCCAAAAATAACTCAGATAACGAAGTAAGCTCAGTACCGCAATTTATTATCTGTCCTAGTGTGCGGTAATATTAAAAGGTATATATTTTGTAAGTTTTGGACCCCCGCCAGTGTACGTTGCCCCAGCCTTCTGCTGAACTTGGCAGAGATCCACCTCGGCCTCCTACTTCATGGGCCAAAACCACATGATACATGCACCCTACGATGCAAAAAAGAAATGACACAACGAACGGGCTAGAAAGCACCAATTGAACTGTCGAGAGCACTCACAAGAGAGACGTGAAAGATGAATGCAAATGCACGTTTGAATATCAAAATCCAAGTATTTTACCATTAGTCGCTGCAATTCTTATAGCAGCCGCTCTGCAAATAGTGCTCTGCATTGCTTTGACATAAATCAATAAGACAAAGAATTGACACTAGTTGCCATTGCAGCTGTAAAAGATGCAACATTCAGCGGTCTATCAATTGATGTCGATGTGAGATAATAGTACCATGTAGAAGTAAAAAATGTAATGCAACATGAAGGTCAAACAGCAACTGAGGTTAGTTTTGAAGGAAGAAAGAAAGAAAAGGGGGGGGGGGGGGGGGGGGTAATTAAGTAAATCTAGGAGGAGGTAAGAGTGGGTTGGGTAGTTCGAGCATTGAAAAAAAGGGAGGCATATTAGATTGAGAGACCATTAAAAACAAATAAATGCAAGAGTAATTGAGACGGTTGAGAATAATGAAGGGTATTACGTCAGATGATAAATACCAATTTAATTCACACACTCGTCCCTCTCTTCTTGATTGTTGAATGCTCATCTTCTCTGCCTTCAAACTTTTCTGGTGTACATACGCCTGAGATATGTGTGTGTTTACATTCATTTTTCTTGCCTTCGCTTCACTAGCTTTGGGCACTAAATGCCATCTTCTGTTGCCAACTTGCCTTTCTCAATTTGGGCAACCCCCCCCCCCCCCCCCCTCTCTCCCTTCCTCTCCATGTTCTCCATATTCAATTCAGTTTCTACTTTCTTTCCATGCTTCCAACCATCTTTCTTAACTCTCTCAGTTCTCTCTCTCTCTCTCTCACACACACACACACACACACACATTTTAGTTTCTGCATCTCTCTTTCTCACACGTACAAACAGTTGAAATTTTCTTGTCTAAGCCATGGCCATAGCGAAGATAAACAACGCCAAAATTAGAGGAAAGATAATCTTTAAAATTCCTATTAAATAAGCTATATGATATGAACGTACTTAATAACTTGCAGAGAGAGAGAGAGAGAGAGAGAGACTTAGAAGGTTCATTGTCAAATATAACAACGTCCCTATAAATGCTATAGCATGCTTGTTGAAACAAACTCAATAAATCAAAGAACCGGGGAATACATGTGCGTGAGATGGAGAGGAGTGGGGGCGGAAACATAGGGCTGAAGTGAAAACCCAGTATTTTGATGGTGGGGTTGGACCCTAAAATAGATCAATCATCGGAAAGTTAGCTACCAAAGAACGTAGTATATGGTTCAACAGCTAGTTTTAACTTGGTGCACATGTTGTTTGGGATCACACCACGGTCACTGAAAATGTATCATCAGTACAGGCTTCACGTTCCATTCCTACCCGAAGAACAGGGAACTTTTGGTCCTGTTTGGTGCACTAATTGACTGACTAGAAAAAAAAAAAAGGAGAGTAAGCTTGTACTCCAGTCATGCTTATTATTGCTCAATATATGTGGCGTGGTGGGGATATTTGAAACCTTAATCCTGTGATTTCAATATTATGAAAGAGCTATAAGGAAGAAAATCCAAGGTCAGATTAAGCACAGAAAAAGAACGCCTAGGATTATTTTCTGGTAGAAACCAAAAATAACATCTCATTAAAGTTACATTGGATGAGTACAGCTATTGAAAAGAAAAAAGTTAGACAAACATAACCATGTAAGAACCCTAACCAGCATGAGGAATTGCGCCCAGTGCACAGCTTCATGCGAAGGAAGCTCAAAAGTACCATAAAACTCATCTGGGATCTGGCGGGGAAGAAGCTTATGTCGCCTAAAGCCTACCCAACCCCTAAAACAAAATCGAAGTAACCCAGGTTGCACCCAAAGACCCTAGACTATCAGCCGGACTACAAAACCATAGGAAACATTACAACATAAAGGTTTTGTAAAACCCACAAGCAGATATCCTTTACACCTCTACGACAAATAAGGCAATTGAATCTGTATTCATAAAGCCTTTAGAAATAAAAAAGGATGGGGTAAAATTAATGTGGGTATCAATCCTGAGTATCTCTGTAAAGTCAATTCGTTGTTCAAAAGAGAACGAACTTGAATTCGTTGCTGAAGGCAAATACACTAGCAGTAGAGTTGCTACATTTTTGGCATTTAGGTCAAGCAAAATTGAAGTTAAGTTGTTTCCCCTCAAAATACAGCCAAAAGTGCAACTAAACAAAGATGCCTCACCATATCCATTCCTTCTTTAATTGTACAAAAACAAAAGAATACTAAACTTGGTATCAGTTACACCATCATAACATCTGACGCCAGACATTTAATTAGGCTAGGTGAAAACAAAATTGTAGTCCATATTTCGAGTTCATGTCTATTAAACTACATTTGAAGTCATAATACATAAATCCGTCACCGATGTATGAACTTAAGTAGCATTCAAAAAGATACCAGTACATACTTGTAGAGTACAAGAAAGAAGTTCTACGTATTATAGTATGCAACAGCTATACATCCCAACTATCAGCAAGACAGCACCCAAACGTTTTGTGCCAGATATAACTAATATGCGAACAGCCATTTTCTGTCTTTCAACCTCTTTTCTTAAAAAGTTGGCAAAATCTGTGGAGGAACAAAAAAGTTTAGGTTTGTTTTAACCAGAAAGACTCTACACTCTTTATGCACGTCATATCCTTCCAAAACACTAGACCTCCACCCTTAAAAGTATTATCTGGCAAGTAAACTTCCAAGCACCACAAAGCCTATAAAATCCAGCTCTATACAGCGATCATGAAACGCTACACCAAGCCCACAAACTCCATCATTCTATCCCGCAGTCTCCACTCAACAGGTCTAAATCCTTGACAATCCTAAACCTTTCTGCATCAAACCTTAAGGATTATGTCTTATCAACATTTACTGTTTAACTTCTCAATTCCCCTTTTGAAGCCAGTTTGAAGTGTACCTTACAGTTTGGCGTGCATACATTGAAATTATACTGTAACATCCGAAAGTATATCGTAACATCCATCTCAGTGTTGCTCAGATATGGCTAAGCACTTAATGCTAACATATAGAGCTCTGTTTTGCTCTATATCAAATATTCTAAGTAAAGAGATATTCAACTAGACTACGAAAACAAGAATTAGACTTTACTGCCAAAAAAACCAAGAACGGTGTTAACTGGTGCATGATTAGCTTCAGTACATTTTACAGGTACGGATATGTAGTCCGCCGGTTTCGTGGAAGATCGCTTCTTTGCTTGTGATACCGCCAAAGTAAACGAAACACGTTGCCATCAACATGGGTCCATTCCCGGTGATATAATTCAAATATAACCCCCAATAATTGGGAGACACCCGGCGATCCCAGTCAAACTGGGAGATAAATTATTATTTTATCAGGATTCTAAAAGAGTCTTCGGAGATTGTGACGTGATCTTCAAGGATCCTAACGCGATCCTAACACATCTGGCCCACAGCCCAATCCTACTAGGAGTCTTCTCCTATAGGGGGTCTACCTCCAGGTATGGGACAATTACACACACAAAGATAGTCTTTAATACTTTTTCAAAGTTACTATCTCACCCGGCGGTCACTTGTTTTCTGTCTTGTAGGTCATTGGTCCAGGCTAGGGTTCTGCGCAGTCACTTTTCTTCACACAAGAAAAGTGAGGGGAACAAGAAACATTTAACATCTATTAACCAATTATTATCTGACTTCTTCATTCTAAATTATATAAACCACCATTGAACCAAAATTTGGTATTCAGATTTTCGGTCCCAGACTTAGTGTGATGAACTCTGATTCTCTAGAAGAATAGAGTCAATGAATTAAAGTCAGTTGACAAGAGCTTGTAACTTTTCTTTTACAGGTCATCTTTTGATATTCAATCAGAATTTATAGTTGTGCTTCAGAGAATAGAGGAGGGATTCCTGTAGCATATACAGCTTCTTGGAGGTTCCGGGTAGGATACAGGTTATGGCATGATTCTTAACGCGGTGAGGGCCCCATAAAGGATCAACTTCTTGATCTCTTCTCTAGTGTAGAGGAAAGCTTCAGGTTTAAGGTTACTCCATCATCTGGTTTCCATAAAAACTCATCAAAATTGAGAGTTAAGTTCGTTGATCCCTTCTTCAAAGGGAAGAAGATGTTGACTCATTACATCGAGCACTATTTTTGGATCTTGCTTTCGCAGTAGTTCTGCATCTAAAGGCTTTTCTCTGCCCGAAGTATCGTTCTTACTTTGAGGTGTGCAGCATTGGAAAGTATCAGACTCTGAAGAGAGGAAAAGGGTAGGCTATTTTAAGAATTGCTCTATTTAAGAAAATAGGATACATCAGATTGGGTTATCTTGAGAAATCAGTACCCGTAGATAATGCTCCTCAGAGCTCTTGTGAATCATGGTCTTTGCCCCCATGCTAATAATAAGGTAAAATCCTTACAACTTCTGCACACGAAGATAGCTACGTCGGGGCCACAACCCCGCAGATACTCCTCCAAAAGGCACCTCAAAATGCCAACAGCTTAGCATATAAGGAGCTAACTTAGACGGCGACCTCTTATCCAATGTCCTCTGCAGAAAATCATCTGCAAATACAAGGAAATTTACCTCTTGAAAAATTTTCAACAATAAGTGCAGTAGCTGAAGCACCACGTATCCGAAGTCCCACCTGAATCATGCCGCCATTAAACTGCAAGACAAGTCTCCCTATGCACAGCAAACCTAAACAGCCCTAAAAACCAAATTTTGAATCAATCTCACCAAATCACTCGTCAGCCAAAACCTCGCTGCTCCCATCAGCCCTTAGTTGCACAAAGCGGGGGTGGGGGCGGGTGCGGGAGCGGGAGCGGGGGCGGGGGCGGGGGCGGGGGCGGGGAAACGTAAGCACCAAGAAGAATCTGAGGTTTGGAGCGGCTTGAATAAATAAATGCGTAAAGAGTATTATCATTTGTTTAGCATAGTTTACATAGATAGCAATAACAGACAAGGAGACTTTAAGGACTTGAAGGAAGAGAGAAACAAGGAATTGAGTTGAAAAGAGCTTGATTTTCATGTATTCCATCACTTGTTCCATGCATCTCTATCCAACTAGCGGGATCGAGTTCCCATCTTAGCTTGGGACGAGATCCCATGGAGCTCCTAACTTGGGATCGCAAAAGCGAGTTTCCGAGAGAGAAACGTCACCATATTAGGAGTTTCCTGCAACTAAGCATCAGCCACAGCAAAAAATATATTCTCCATGAATACAGAGACCATGCACTAGGTTGCTCATCCAGAATCCCACCCCTCCTACACACTCAGCGTCGACCCAACAATTCCAGACCAAACCTGTCATCCCCCACCCTCCTCCACAGGGCATCTTCTTAAAAGTACTTCCATAAACGTTTGGCAAAAAGTGCTTGACCAAATAACTAGAAATGGAAAATGAAAATGTTCAATCCATCAACCTGCTCTGTGTATCTGAAATCTCAAGTTGCCAAGGAAACTGGATATTTCTCATAGCAAATATATAAAGCGTTTAGCATCCATTGCCTTTCATCAACTGCCATTAGATACAGGTTCAGCCACCATTGAGTCCAAGGGGAGTATTCATGAACTGCTAAGTCAAATGAAGAAAAATGTGGTGAGTAAAAGTGAATTTGGACAAAGGATTTCCAACTGGATCGTTTTACATTGCTATAGCAGCAAACGTTATTTTTAGAGCTAGTTGGGTTCCAAGAGTAGAGTGCTTCCTAGTTAAAACTACGGGTCTGTTTGAAATCACTTCCAGTTTTGGTTTTCTATTTCTAAAAAAACAAAAATCAAAACCAGTTTAGTTTAGTTTTTAATTTTTACAAAAACAAATGGTTATTTGATTACCCCGTTTTTATTTTGAGTTTTTTCTTTGCTGGTGGTTGCGTTGGCGGTGGTCGGGTGTGGCGGTGGCCGGCGGCCGATGGTCTCAAAACAAAAACTAAAACTGAAAACCCAAAACTCCAAAATGGGAGTTTTCAAAAACAGTCCTGTTTTAAAATTTGGTTTTCAAAACTGAAGAAGAAAAAAACAAAAATTGTGTCAAACGTGTTTTTTTCTCTAATTTATAAAACTGGAGAAAAAACAGAAAATGGTTTTCAAAAAAGATACCTACGATACCCACATTGGATGTGAGAGAGATGGTGATTGCCATATAAGAGGCCCATGAACTCATAAATACCTACTTTGGCTAGGTCTTTTGAGGGAGGCATTAACCTGTGGTGGGGCCGTGGACCGGGCCATTATAGAAGGTACCAAAACCGCATCTCAAGAGCTTAGGTTGGGTTATCCAGTCAGGTTACTGAAGGTTGGGCTACGAAAAGCAGACTTGAATGGGCTAATCCGACTGGGTCGCCGGTATTACCAAACATTGGCTAGTTAGAAATGATACGGGCTATGGATGACTGAGCCTTAGCGAGGACGCTAATTTCCTAAATGGATGTGGGAGACATCGTGATTGCCTTACAAGACCCAGCCCACGAATTCATAAGTACATACTTTGCCTAGCACTTTTGTAGGAGGCACTGCCCTGTTGTGGGGCCGTGAATCAGGTTGTTACCTAAATTATTGCTAATATTAAATGGATGGACAGAGATAATTTAGAAGCTTCTCATGGTCATTGTAAAGTGGTTTACATGGACCTTCAGTTAAACCTAGAAGTAGCCAGACGTGGAGGTGCTCATGCTCAGGTCATCCTACTACGAGCTTTAGGTCTCAGGCTTGCAAAGGCATCCATCCCTTTTCGGCACAGGGACGCTGCTCGAAATACAATCGGAATAATCTACTGCTTAAATGAATGGGCCCAGTCAGCTAGAACTGTATAATAGACCAGGGACCAAATTCCATTGTGTTTGAACAATATTGAAGAAAATGAATTGGGTCATTTGGCAGAAAAATATCTATCACGGTATCGCGATATGTGTCACAAAATCCTGAGCCGGGGTCTAACAAGTCTGGACCCTGTTTTTGGGCTACACCACCTATTGCATAAAATAATACTTTAATGTGGCCAAAACTTAATGAATCAATTTATCCAGGCACAGGAACAGTGTGAGCAAGATGTGCATCAACATCTCATTCGCAAACTTATGCAGCACCTATTAGCTATAATATCAACTTCTTTTTCCTAAGGTAACTCACAGTCAAGTTGCATCTAAAAGGAATAAAAGGAACAAAAGAATTATGGCAAAGTCATCAATAGTGTTCTACAGAAACTCAGCATGAAGCCCTATTCTATGTAAGCCATTTCCAGGAAATCCTTAGAGCAAGGATGAGGTCGAAAGATCCTGAAGTAGAAAAAATAGTATCATAGGCTCCCGTTTCCATGACTAATATCTATTCTAATGCTTGGATACTGACAAAGCTTTGCTGTGTACGTAGAAACACAATCCACCATGAAAGCCTCCTTATGTCAGCAATAGAGAAGAGCCACAATCTAATATGCTGCCTGTCCCTACTACAAACCTGGCAATCTGGCATGATTGAGGAATTCCTAACCTGTCCTTTCTTCCACGGTCCAACACTATATATTAGCCAACTTCCTCATAAGCCTTCAAAGCTACTACAGATTTCACTTCAGTCCTATTCTCCAAAGCCATTCCCCCAACAAAGCTGGGTAAACTGCCCTAAGTTGCCTTCATAAACCAGAGCACAACTTCTTCCAAGTCACCAAGTGCTTTTCATCTCCAGGACCACCGTAGAAAAGGTCCCTCTGCATTAAAACATTTTCCTCAAGAGATACAAGAATATGGAGATGAGACGTAAACAAGTGACCCAAAAGAAAGGGGACATAAATAAGTTAGATGTGTACCAGCATAAAACTCTGTTGTGTTCCTTCCGTTGCATTTTCACATTGAGAAGAAAGAAGTGACAGTGTTGAACACTCCATTTAAAATCATCCACGTCTTTAACCTCGACCCAGGATAATGGTGTTCTTGAGTATCGCAACCAGTGTTATTAAAAGCGCGCCTAGGCGCAAGGCGCGCCTAGGCTCACCCTCAGAGCCTCGCCTAGGCCTAGGCTCAGTGCGTTCAAGAAGGCGCGCACCTAGCGCGCCTAGGCGCCTGGGCCCAAGGCGCGCAGCGGTGGTGGAGGCGCAAATCCAGGCGCACCTCTTGTAGCCGTTAGATTGGACTTCGTGGCTTCACGTGGGCCGTCGATTTCCTTACTAAAACTAAAACCTAAAAACCCCAAATCAGCTGAGCAGACTCACTCTCAAGTCTCTCTCACTCTCACAGTCTCACACTCTCACCTCGCCGTCGCATAACCCGTCACCGCCGGTCACCGACTCGCCGCCGTCGCATCTCCCTAGTCCCATCTGCGCCGATCGTCTGCTGCTATCCTGCTGCAGTGCTGCTCGCCTGCTCCTCTTCGCCAGTTCAGCCGCGATTGCTGCTGCTGCTTCAGCCGCGAGGGGCGCGAGGCCCGCGATTGCTGCTCCTCTTCTCCAGTTTGCCGATCGTCCACTGCTGTCCGCTGCTTCAGCCGCGAGGCCCGTGATTGCTGCTCCTCTTCTCGGGTGAGCTTGTTGTTTTAGAACCATTAAATTAATCGAGGGGCCAAAGCTTGTATAGTAGTTTCTTTGGACACTGTGGAAAAAGAACTAGCAAGATGCCCAGGAGCCAAAGCTTGAACAAGGACCTCTAATTTCATGGGTTTTGTGGAGTACGGTTGTTCAAATTTGGTTGGTGTGAAGGATGGTTGTGGTGATCAGTTTAAAGATTGTGATGGTAGTTTTGGTTTGTGTTGGTGAAATCAATGGGAATTTGAGAATACAAGAAGAAAACGAGAAAATGAATAAATAGCAAAAATTGTCGTATATTAGCTGATTGTCTTACATTTTGTTTTAGCCTATTCTAGCTTGAATCTCCTGGGTAATTGATGAGAAATTAGCTGATTGAATGCTGTTTACATGCATTATGTTTACATGCATTATGTTTACATGCATTATGTTTAGATGAGAAATTAGCTGATTGTCTTACATTTTGTTTTAGCAAATAAGACTTTGATTGTTTTAGCTGATTGTTGTTTACATGCATTATGTTTAGACTTTGATTGTTTGAGCAAATAAGACTTTGATTGTTTTAGCTGATTGTTCACTTAAATTTTAGTGATTTGCTATGATTCAGTGGATTTAAGACCTTTCTAATGTTGGAAGCTTGTTATATTATGGTGTTATGATATTTGAAACTTTTTCTATTGTTTGGAAGTTTATTAATTATCATGTTTTGAATTTTTTTTACTTAATTTTATTGTTTTAATGCACTATTATTTATTTATTTTTATTTATTTTAATATTGCGCCTTGCTTCGAAAAGGCGCGCGCCTGCGCCTTGGGCCTAGGCTCCAGGGACCTTTTGCGCCTTAGGTGCGCCTGCGCCTTTAATAACATGGATCGCAACACAGACATACGAATTAACTCTACCCCCCTATGAGTCAAAAATAATAGGTTCTCGTCTTTTGTCAGTAAGTTAAAGAAACCTTGGACATGTATTTAACCATTACAAGGTCTATTGCATTTCACAAAAGAAAAAAGAAACAAATTAGATAGTAAATCTAACGAGACTATAGGCAGGAATATCAAGTGTTGCTACTCAGCTTAGGAAAAATGAACTAGAGATGCTAATATTCTGGTGGCCAATACGGATATAAACATCTCAGCCTTTCAACAACCAAAGTACAAACAAAATGCAACATAATTGTCGACAAATCAGTAAGAATACCAAAGACTTGCCAAGTAGCTTCATACTAGGAAGTAAAAACTTGAGTCACAAAATACCTTTATGGTACCTAGACTGAACTATCCAGCATGTCACCTAAGTTTTGACAGCATTTACACATGTTTGCACAGGGGACAATATAAGTGCAAAGTTGGAACAGGTTAAAGTAACTGAACGTAGGACTGTAACTAAAAGATTCACGTTCTGCAATTGTTTAAGGTACCTTGTCAAAGCTTCATCCTGAAATCCTCTACAAAGTTCTTTCTAATGTAGCCTTCAATAGCACTACCAGCATCAAATAAACGAGCAAAAAATGAGGGTCTACTCTTTCAGGGCAAGCTACTCAAGAATCGCCTTCACCCAATTCACCCCATCCGCTACTGCTTCTGATATATTTATCAACAATACCAAACTCTCTATTCTGAGCAATCCTCCGCGCATAGTTCTCAGTTGAAATAGGGCCCTTTCTGAGCCTCTTATAGTAAATAACCTCCCAAGGCCACAAGCGGGCAGAACCAAAGTAAGCCTCCACAGGTAACTCCTTATCAGTTTCAGCTGGATGCTCCAGACCGTAGTGTTTTCGAACCATGTATATCTCCTGAGGAGTTACACTCGTCGAATTTGCAGCTTGTGGTCTTACAGAGGCTTCAGACTCTGGCTTCTTACTTGGCACCACCATATGCTTGCCATCAGAGACATCTAAATTTTGAAGTTCCCTCGACTCTCCGTGAGGAAATGTCCCTGCAGTAAGATTACTTCTCTCTAACAGCAATGTACAAGAATTTTTCACTTCAGATGAATCTCGGGATACAGCATGTTTTAAATCATCCCTCCCCTGAAAATGGTCCTGGTCCACACTCTCATCCATCTTGATTGGTACTGCTGCACTTACAATTTCAATTCCAATTCTCGGATTTTGAAGTTTAGAATTATCACATACTGTATCACCTTCTACGAGTTGCCCCCGTTCAGCCAGAAACTCCTCGGATTCATGCCTATCAGCATTCAGCATAGAATTATCAATTAGCTGTGCCTTATTTGGAGAGGATGGTGAACGCTGACCTAGGGATACAGACAAAGGCAAGGATGTGGATGAGCTTGACCTTGACCTTGATCTAGAAGGATGTGATGCTGAACCAGAACTTGATCTGGAAGAAAGGGAATGCAAACTCGAGGATGCTGATCTCAGTCTTGCATGCGAAGTAGACCTAGGTGCAGACTTTGAGGATTCCGAATATGACCCTGACCTGGATGCAGTATAATCCGAATGGATGGGAGATGAGACTGACCGCCTTGATTTCTTTGTTTTTTGTCTCACTGGACCTCCACTTTCTCTCCTACTTCGCTTCTTTTCCCTGTAATCTTTTCTCTTAGATCTCTGAGCTTCCTTTGCCGGGGGAGACTGATCATTTACTATCAACCTATGATGCTCTCTTGAACTGGATACCTTCCTATCACTCCTGTGCTTCCTCACTGGTACATCATCCTTACCTGAACGCAGCCTTTCCCTGGACTTGAATGCGAGACTTTTCAGATGGCCTTCATTTTTTCCTGTGCATTTGTTTTCTTTAACTTGCCTATGATCAAACCTGCTCAACTTCCTCACCTTAGAAGAATATTCCTGGGGACAGTTGCGCATTTTGTGACCCAATTCCCCACATCTGAAGCAAGTCTGAGCTTTTCTACTCACATGATAATCCAAAGTTGCGTCACCAATTTGATCTACCATTGTTCGCTCTTGAGACTTCTTTAGAGTTGGTGAACCACCAGAGTGAGTGACGTCATGGATTTCATCTTCATTACTTCTGGCACTGCCATGGTAAGGTTCATACCGATCAAAACCTGATCCATTTTCCACCTCATTTCCATTTGATAGGTCACCAACTTGCTCATCCCATCTATCATCGTCCCCTAATTGTGGTTCAAAACCTCTGCTTTCATCAGGCAGATCTTCACTAGACTTATGGTGCTTTTCCGCTACAAAACCTTTAGTACTTTCTTGACGGTAACTTGTTGCTTCATCAACCAGGTCCGTGGTACCAAACCTTCTACTATCAGTATCCCTATGCTTGAAACCAAGTCCATTATCTCGTCGACCACCTGAACCTGAGTTCTGGTTATCATAGTCTTCTCTTCCATTATTCATCCTCCGTGGCGTCTCATAGGATCTGCCACCTCTTACAGATCTCGTCAATGATCTAGGCTGCCTATTTGACCATGAAATATATATTCTCTCGCCACATATGTTCCTTCCCCTAAGTGTTCTCAGAGCTCTCTCTGCATTTGCAGGGAAATCATAAACGACAAACCCAAACTTATCTTTCAGCTGTACTGTACACCGTCCAAACCTCCGGAAAACACGGTCAAGTTCATCTTGACGAACACGAGCTGATAAGTTACCAAGATGCAAAGACATCTGCAGCATAAAAATGTAATATTACCTCACCTAAACAGAAAAAACTTAACAACTCTTGTGCGTAAACATCTTTACCGAGAAGAAAACCTGGCATAACTGCGCCACTATTTTGATGAGGCTTCTGCACATATTATTAGGAAACTGAATATACGTAGAAAAAATTACTTGGGAAATTAAAGCAGACGATTCGTTAAAAGGTTATCCTAGAAACCCTCAGAGTTCATCTTAGCAGTACAATCCTGAGTTAACTTTCAATTCTATAGAGGGGCAAAACAAGAGTTACCATTTCCCTCCCCTAGCGCAACGCGTTCTGGTAGCCGAGACCTGAAACATGGGACTCTGGAGCAGGTTACCTGATATTTCTCCACCCCAAGCGTCTCGTGTACTGGTACCCGCAAACCGAAACATAGTACTCTAGAATGCGTAAGCCCTTGTTTTTCATTGATTCAGAGTGAAGTTCTCCCTTCCATTTCTCACCTTTCCTGGTAACCAAAGTGATGTATACACATATCTACCGGTAAGATCATACACAACTGTCTATAATTTGCCAAAGGGAACCAAAAAATCGAACCTCGACGAACTGCGGCCCCAAATAGCAGATCGACTAAGCCTACCCACATACCAAAAACACAAATCCATAAAACACAAATCAGGCAGCACTGGGAAGAACATCTTAACACCATTATCGACACAAACCTCACGTACCAAGTAAATCTCCATGAGATGAAAGTTAGGAACCCTAACTAACTAATTGTACTTAAAAATTCTAAACTGCAACCCAATGAGCTACAAGCCTACTTCAAAAGCTGACAAACCAGATGATGTTGAAAATGAGATTTCCCCCTCTAAAACACTCCCTCCTTTCCATAATTTTAGTACCCTTTTACTTTTTGCGAATTCCAAGAACAGGATTTGCACATGTAAACATTGAACTTGGCTCTTTGTTTTTGCCACTAATTTTACTTGTCAAACACAATTTTTTTTTTTAATTCTACTATCGCTCAAGTTCATTTAAACATCTTGCAAATAAGTCAAAAGGGAATAAAAATTATGAAACAAAGGGAGTAAACTTTTAGCTAGGGGTCCTTCAAACCAATAAAAAAAACGAAGAAGAAGAAGAAGAAGAAGCAAACTTAACCTGAAAATGGGGTAACTGAGGACTTTCCGACGCACTCATGGGCTAAACTGCAGACATCAAGGATTCTAACCCTAACCAAACTTAGCGACAAACATTGCATATGTGTTTGGCTAGATATATCAAATGCATCCAGATGAAGAAGAAAGAAAACAAATTAAGAAATGAGAACACATTGCAACAGTTCTAACGATGAAAAAAACTAAAGCAAAACAAGAAAAGATTCAAACGATAGCTTTATGTAAAGAGAGAATACATCAAACAGGTGATGCACGTGATACAAAATGGAAATATTGCTGGAATGGAAGTGAGATTCGAATATCGTAGGGCCTTCGGTAGTACCTGGAATTGGCAATACTGAAGATGTGTATCTCCCTCCAATCTCTGTCTTAGTTCGTTGTCACTCTGGCAGGCCGTCTATTAGCAGTTCGGAGGAGGCAAACCAATCTTTTCTCATATTTGTTTCTTTCTATTTTAATCTCATGGAAACTTTCTTTCTTTCTTTCTTTTTTTTTTTTCTCTTTGGTCGTAGAAGAGTAGAATGACATTAGAATGATAGTATAGTTCATGCGCTAACAAATATATATTCCTTCCGTCCTAAAAAATATAAAAAAAAAATGACCACTTTATAAATTAATTATATAGGCATTTTCTATATTTATCCTTTTTATTTTTTTATTTCTACTTCTTTCTACACATTTAATCCTCCTAACCATTTTCTCTTGCCTGACCCGTTTCCTTTCCCTCCTCCCCTCCCTCTGGTAGAATGAATAACTTATAACATATGACACATATCATAAATAAGCATGCAAGTCAAATCTGATCAAATAATTTAAGACGGAGGGAGTACTAGGTAACCACGTACCCGCGACTCACAAACTAGATACAAATGTCCAAGTACAATTCACAAAAAACTAAATGACAAGCATTCCTATCAAAAAATTTCTCATGTACCTAATCTTGCTAGGCTTTTGTTCGAGCAAGAGATGCAAACTTTGCTAGGTCTCTCACTGATCGATATTAGCTTAATCAATACAAACATTGTGAAACTCAGGTATAATACCACAAAAGTCATACACCATGAAGTACTAGTCCTGAAGGGATTATATTTGGCTAAGTTGGTGAATGTACTAGTGATATAGGCGCCAATCTATGTATAGTATCACTCGTAATTGACATCTGGGAAAGCATCCAAGGGCTTGTGTCGATCTTATGTCTGATGCAATTGGGTAGAATGAGAAACTCATAACATATGACTCATATCATAAATAAGTATGTAAGTCAAACCTGATCAAGTAATTTGGCACGAAGGGAGTATTAAGTCACCGCATACCCGCAACTCAAAAACTAGATACAGCTGTCCAAGTACAATTTCACTAAAATGTAATAGGATGAAAACTATTCCTATCAAATATGCTCTCATGTATCTAATCTTGGTAGACTTTCATTCGGGCATGAGATGCAAACCTTGCTAGGTCTCTGGCTTCCTTTAGTTGATCGATATTAGCTTGGTCAACACAAACATAGTGAAAACTCAGGTAAAATGTAGCAAAAGTCATACATTAAGAAGTTTTGGTCCTGAAAGGATAATATTCGGCTAGGTGGGTGAACGTGCTAGTAATATGGGCGCCTATCTATGCATAATATCAATCATGCCTGACATCTCATCTGGGAAAGCATCCAAGGGCTTGTGTTGATCCTACGTCTCATATACTGTACGACATAGCCCCATATCCACACCTAAAATGTTGCCTATTATAACATGTAAACCCCAATCCTGCTCTTTGCTTTTCTTTTTTTATTGACAGCAAAGGCATGACAATTTTTACAACTTATGTATTTGAAAAGGTACATTTAGTGACTATATGACATAAGTTTTATGGTCTCTATTCATAGATGCAGTTAGTGTTTCTTTTTCTTTTTCTAGGACTGACGAGTAAGTTGACGTAAGGCTTTTGGTGCATTATGTAATATTTGGCTATATGAAATGATACCATTGTCAGGCTTAGCATTTGTTTGAACATACTCATAGGGTTAAAAGGGGTTCACAAAAAGGTTAAGTTTGATTCTATTAATCCAGATACACCACAGGGTTATGTGTGTGTGTGTGTGTGTGTGTGTGTGTGTAAAAAAGTTGGTTCCATGATGTGAGGGTTTCTTCGTCCAGGTTATAACCCATTCTTTTATGGTGTCCATGATATCTTTGAGTATGAATAACAATAAGAATGTCGAAGCAGACAGGTCAAATAAGTTTACATTTTAGGAACATATGGTCTATAATTTCAGGGTGAGAGTGATAGAATGGGTATGTTTCTATGGGTGTGATCGAGAATTTAAGTAGACTAAAATGAAGGGGCAAATATGGGAGGCATACTGCTTTGTAAAGGAGTATTCCTTTCCGGCTTGCACACTTATACGGGCTTTATTAATCAGTTCTGTAAAGATTCTGTCTTTTGTCACCCCTCCAGGGTGCTTTCAAGATATCCGCCGAATCAGTTGGCTAGTCGTATTCCCAGGTTTTGTACTTCTATGCTTCAATTTACTTTGCATTTGGATCGGTGGTGAGAGATGATTTAGTTGATTAATTCGTTGCCCTAATTCTTCGCAATATTATCTTGTTCTTTCCTTATATTTAGGCAGGCATTTAATGAAGCTTGTTGGATATCACAGAGTCATTCAGAAATAATGGATAGTTGATTGCACGGCTTTGTAGTCTAGCTTTAATACCCAGGATCATATCATCTTCATTTGCTTTAACAAGTGGTGTCGATAGGATTTCCAAGAATAGGATGAATGAAGAAGGGAAAAAGTCTCATTGTTTGAGGCCACAAGTTGGTAAAAATCTCTTAGTTGGGCATCCATTTACCAAGATGTTATACTATATAACAGAGATGCATTTCGTGATGTTATATGCTATCTATCTTATAGTGACAAAGGCATCCTAAAACTCAGACACTAAATCTCCAAAGACCAATTGCATTTCGTTTTACAGGTGTTTTGAGATGATCATATACATGGAATTGCACAGACTTATCTTTGGAGGTTTTTTGCATTTTAGTATGAATGCAATGAATGATTCATTGACCTCACTTAGCGGAGGCATTTTAGTTAAAATCCTTGTCCGCTACATAATGTAGAGAATAACATTTTTAAGAAAAAAAAAAGGTGGTCTGGTCATTTAGTATGGATAGACGGGCAAATCGCATTGGTAACCTGCATAGGCAAGGGATCACATCCCTATATGTGAGCTTTAACCCTCATAGGCGATTCAGTTTGTGCTCAATGTCTGGGGGAGTTCCCTTTTATCTATATGGGTTTATCATATATTAAAACCCTAAACAACTATAAGAAAATAGTAAACCTCTATCAGCTTCTGAAAGAAGACATATAGATAGATAAGTAACAAAGAACTTCCCTTATCTCTTTCGTATCAGAAAGTAAGGAAGATAAACTCATAGTTTCGAGCAAACAAGGGTCTAAGAAGATGAAGACTAGTTTCTATATTTACTGTAAGTGAACTAAAGGAGAAAACTTCAAGACTAGTTTGTCCCTGCAGGCAACCTAAGCGAAGTAACTAGGGTCATCTTGTTTTTCGTTCATTGTGGATGGACAGACCAGATTAAAAATCTCGTCATCCTCTACATAATATAGGGAACGGAGTTTTTGACCAACATGTCTTGGAAGGATTCAGTGACTCGAAAGGATTCACGGGCAAATAGAGTTAGGGAAGGGGGTGGCAGTATAGTAAACTTCATTGTCTGCTACATAATGTACCGAACGGTGAAGTTTACTTAAAGAAAATAGATATATCTCATCCATTGATCAACTCCAATACATGTATATCCATACATATATACACACACACATATATGTATACATGTATGTGTGTGTGTGTATATATACATATATAAATGTATACATATATACATACATATGTGTATGTGTGTGTACAAAAATATCCCCCATGTCGATCCCATCCTTCTTATCCCAACGGTCATCCGTTGAAGCCCCTGAAGCCAGAAAAACGTGTCCTAGTCCACAAACATTGGTTTAATGAGTTCCCTAACTATGCTCTCAAGTTCGTGTTCAATTTGATGAGCTTGATTACGATGGACAATATGTCCACTATCAAGCCTTATGCTTGGTTAGAAGATACGGTAATAAGTGCCTACATCAAGCTTCTGATCAGTTGAGAGAAGGATATGGGAGATGCGTATCCTCGAGTTGTGACATTGGCAAGAATGTTTAGGGTGAGAAGAAGGTGGACATTGCTGCAACGACATCAGCATACCTCGCTGACTAAAGTTTTCACGAATTGTATGAATTTGGTGAGCTTTTTTGATGCGGATGTCTTTCTAATACCCTACTTGAAGCACAACCGTTGGTATTTGCTTTGCTACGAACCATCTGTTATGAAAATTTCAATCCTCGACAGTCTTCACAGACAGTCTTCACAGAGATACATGGTAGATGCCTCTTGTGGACTTTACAAAGAACAATTGGGAGCTATGATGAGTGCTACACTTGTCTTACAATTATCTATGTCTTAATTTAATAACTGTACTTCGACTCCCATAGCTTACATTTCTTTTATTATTCCGCAAGATTTGTTTTGTGTCATTCTTCATAACCTCTGTGGGCTTAAATTACCAGCGACCAAAGCTCGATATTCAGGTGAAGAAAAATAGGCCCATGCAAACAAAAGACTCGGACTGCGGCATGTTTATATTGATGTACATGGACTTCATTTTTTGGTCCAAGAGCCTCAAGAAGGCCAACTAAAGCTAAGACAACGTAGACAACTTTAGATATATGATAGTCAGACAAGTTCAACAACGTAAACCTAGATAAGTTAGGGAAATTGTAAATCCAGCTAAATCAAAGGCCAGATAACTTGGACGTATGTTTTTGATGTAATAAAAATGGCATTTGATATGATTCATCTCGTGCACTTCATTCTAATATTGATTGTGTGACGTAATTTGAAAATGTCGTGTTTATGGTTGAGTATTGATTTGTGAATGTGGTGCATTATAGTTGAGCATTGATGGAGAATATGGGGTGCATGTGGTTGATGTGAGAATGGTTGAAATAGGTTGACGGTGGGTTAAAATAAGGCAAAATAGGTTTTGAGGGTTGCTTTACCGTCTGCCACATTATGTAGCTGACGGTGGAGCAGAAGTCAATTTTTTCTAAGTGTTGGAATGTTTCTGTCACCTTGTCCGTTACATTATGTAGAGGATAGTGGAGCAGGATAAGAAGCCCAAATTTTTCTAAGTGTTGGAATAAAATGTTTTTGTCCCCTCGTCCACTACATTAGGTAGATGACGGTGGAGCAGAACGCATTGTTTCTGCTCCACCATCCCCTACATAATGTAGTGGATAGATGGGCACATTTTTTTTAAAAAAAAAAACCTTGGTAGTTTGGCATGGTCAGTACTATTGATACACAACTTATCAAGCATACCACAAATTGGTCACTGCAAGAGTACATCAAAATTCAGATGGTAATTTTTTTTTTAATATAGCCCAATGTTACATCTAAATTGATTATTAATATAAGAAAAGATTATTACAAAGTCCATAATTCAAATACAAAGTCCATAGACTAAAGGTTCACTTCTTCTTCTTCGGCATCATCTTTTCCTCGTGTTGCAAACACCCTAGACTTATCCCTAGTGCCTTGTAATGTTTGTGCTTGTCATGGTGGTTGATTTTGTTGCACAATGCACGCTTTCTCAGCTTCTTAGGCACAGTTGCTTGTTCAATAGAGCTCTTCATCCGTATAAAGCTCTTGCGGTCTTTCGTTTGCGATATAATTGGATCCAAAGGTCGAATAACATTGTCTTTTTCCCAACCGGTTCATCTTCTTCTGATCCCTGTGTTGGAATGCCTTCAGTGTTAACTGAATTGCTAGCTGAAGCTACTTTAAACTGGTCAACAATGGGATCTTGCTCTAGCGTTAGATCATGGAGATATTTATATCCAGCCATTCTAGCAAAATCCTTTACGGACAAACGTGTGAACATTATGACCAAATGATTATACTGCGACGTCTCCAATTATTCAAAATTAGTATACATATGTTCCGGAAAGGCAATAAAACCACGCACCTATTTGCAACCTTAGTCCACCGCGACAACACGAGGTGACCGAGGATTGCCTTGATATTCTTTTGACTGAAAATCGTAGAATGTGTCGATACAACATGCCGGAGAACTCAAACTTTTACAAACACATGTCACTGTACCCATCTATGTGTCGTGGTTCACCATACACGCTCTACACACTTTCTCAGAGGCGAGGTCCTTCATCAACGAGTAAACTTTGTATTCATGTATAGACTTTTTTGGACCTTGTTTATATCGTATCGTCTCGATTTTTGTAGCTCTATTTGGTATTTTCTGACCATCTCCTTCGTATCAGTGCAACCGCTTTTTGGAAATGTGTTACAAAACTCTTCAAATTCGTAGTTGCACCTACATAGCTATCGAACAAGGCATTCATAGATTCACTCCTGCCCGTAGAAAAATACCTTTTGGCGTAAATACCAATTTGTAGTTCTTTAAGCTCATACAAGTGTTAGGATGTATACAAGTGTTGGAGCCACTTGTGGTCTTGCAATGACTAATCCTCAATAATTTTTTCCCACGTCTCTTCAAATTCCCCAATCGTTAACGACTTGTTAACGCACCTGTCAAAATCTTGTTTAAAGTCTAGATGCTTTGCATACACGTGATGTAGACATTAAGGGTATTTGTTAGTTATGTGCCAAGTGTACAAGTTGTGTCGAGTCTTTGAGAAGATGGCAGTAACAGTCTTCTTCATTGCCAAATCTTGATCGGTGATGATAACTTTGGGTGCTTTGTTATTCATGGCTTCTAGCCACGTCCTAAACAATCATAACAAGAACTTTTGCTCTCATCCTTTAACAATGCAAACCCAAATAGGATGGAGTGATAATGATGATTAATGCCTGTGAAAAGAGTGAAAGGCATCGAATACTTGTTGGTGCGGTAGGTGGTATCAAAAGTCACAATATCCCCAAAATTTTGATAAGCATGTCTCGAACGACCATCGACCCAAAAAATTGTGATAACTTGATGCCCGTCATCAAGATTAAACTCATAAATAAACTGAAGATCTTCCATTTGCATCCTGCTTCAGTAGACTCATTGTGGATTGAGCATCATTGATGCCAAATGCGGCTCGTTTTTAAGTTCGAATCGCATTACCAACGTTGTCGTGTTGAAATTCAGATTATGAATTCCCTCAACCCATTTAGCAAAAACATTAACAATGTCAATAGGTCTTACCGCGTGTTATTCAGTGTGTGAATCAGGCTCCTTGCGACATTACTCATCTTCTTGTGTTGATGCATCTGTCTCACCTTTGAAGGGGTTACTAACAGGTGATTTTGCGTCAATTCCAAGCTAGTAATAAGCCAATGATCTTGTTTGGATTTATGGTTTACGAACGTCTTGACCTTGCAGCACACAAAGAATTCCCGTCTTCAGGGTGCATATCCCACTTCATCATCAATATCATCATTACCTCTATGTTTCTTATTTTGCAATAGGTGTCTACTCCTATGACACATATAACTGTGAGTGTGTGTATTCTAATTGTTGATTCTAAAGCCAAGATCAACCCTCAATGAATACGCTTGAAAACTTTCTTCGGCTTCTTCCAGTGTTCGAAACGCTCGCCCTAGATAAGGGTCACTAGCATCTAGTTGTGTGTTCGAGCTATACACAAATCAAAATTTGTAAAACAAGACCTACGTAGAAATAACTTATGTTTAATTATCAAATTGTAACCTTTTTAGGCATGCAAATCAATTACAAAATTATAACATCTTAAACATAATAAATAAAAATTTAAAAATGAGTAGAGTAATTTAGCATGCCAAATACAACAAACATAATCTCAAAAAAAAAATTATACAAACTTGACCATGGTACCCATTAAGACATATAAAGTTCACCACGCTACCCATGAAAAATATAAACATCCAAAACAAGCTATCTATACACCAATAAAACTTTGAGATTATAAACTTACCTTACTTGAATGAAACATGGAACTTGGATGCTTGAAGCTTCCAACTTGAAGGGCCTAAAAGGAGCTGAAAATGGAGGCAAGTGGAACTCAAGATATTGAAAATGTTGAACAAGGAAGAAGAGCGGACAATTAAGGCTTTTTTAGGTATGTCTGCCTCCTCGTCTGTCACATAATGTAACGAATGAGAACGAGACAGAGTTGTCGGGTGGCAGGAAAAAGGTAGTTCGCTATATAATGTGACAGACGACTTTTGACTTGACAACATGTCAGGCCAAAAGCCATCTGCTATATTATGTAACGGACAGGTACTGTTCCACAAAAAGGAAGGGGATCTGGGGGCATTTTATACAAAATGATTGTCTGCTCCATAATGTAGCGGACGACGTATTTGTCTGCTCCATAATGTAGCGGACGACGTATTTAAAAAAAAAAAAATCTAGATCTGGCCGTCTATCCTCACTAAGTTGCCCGCGCGAGTGAGGGATATCTCTCTCTCTCTCTCTCTCTCTCTTTCTTACACACACACACACATATCATGAAAACTTTTGTATGCACAGTATTTATGATGGTAAAGTATATTTTTTATAAGCAACATATTAATTGGTATTATATATATTACATCACAATATTACTTAAGTTAATGCGGTGGTTAATCTTTGAATTCATGACAGCCATGCTTTTCGTAGTGCTCGACCTGATTCGGCATCTCAACATGGTAACAGCATAGGCCATCCACCTTAAAAACTTTGACATCCTTTTGATTTCTCGAGAAGAGAACATGTAAGCGGAATCAATGACCAAACCTATATTTATAGATATCACCAAGTTTTCTTTCCATTTTATCATGAGCTCCTCAAGGATCGAAGCATCATTGGTAAATGTCAATATTCCTACATTAACCCCAGAACCATGCTAGACAGATCTCATTCTCGTTTACCTTACAACTAGAGAATTGCATAATGATCAACGAGAAGCTTGGAACATCATGGTTTAGTCTTCCCGAGAGTATTTAGGGGGTAAAACCAACTTTAAAAAGTTTGTGTCAAGGTCACTATCAACTGACATCTAAAAGACAAAAAAATTGTGATAAGTGTTAAAGCCAATTGGGAAGATTTCTTTGTGAACAATATTATTCGTCATTTTGGCATACCCAAGGACTTATCACTAACATTGAAAGCAATTTGATAACTATAATTTTTGCAACTTCTGTTCAAGTCACGCTGTCAATCTTTGATTCACTCATGTTGGCCATTTCCAATCCAATGAACAACTGAGAACATGAACCATACGATTTTACAAGATTTAAAATGAAAGTTGGATGAAGCTAAGGGAGCATGGGAGCTGATCAGTTGCTTACCCAGGCAACTCAAGTTGAGTTGCTTGGGCCATCTGGCTGTCCATACATCAAGGATGGATAGACCAGCTCAATTTTATTTTTTTTAAGTAATGTGACAAATGGACATTTTGTCCCAAATGCCCCATGATGCTCGTCCTTCATGTGGAACAAGTAATTTGTGATCTCAATGGCTTACTGGAGTATATGTCTTACATTAGGAGATTTCTAATTTTTATCGATTTCATGGTGCAGTTTATATGTCTTAACGGGTAGCATGGTGAAGTTTATAGATTTTGTTTTTGAGATTATGTTTGTTTTATTTGGCATGATAAATTTTTATTTGTTATGTTAAATAAGAAGCTATAAGTTTGCAATTAATTTGTATGCCTAAAAAATGTTACAATTTGATATTTAAACATAAGCTCTTTCAACATTAGATTTTGTTTCACAATGTCCGATTTTGTGTCAAACACGAACACAACAGTAGATGCTAGTGACCCTTATATGGGACGAACGTTCGAACATCGGAAGAAGCTAAAGAATGTTTTCGAACGTATTCGTTGAGGAAAAAAAAAGCAAAAAGAAAAGGAGGAAGCTCAAAAGACTCATCGCTCAAGAAACAAGTCCGTGTAGAGCTGTTGTGCAAATAGACCATGTAGAGCTCAAAGACTTGTCCTTTAAAGACAAGTTCAAGCATCATTACTATGAAGATAACCCATATAAGCCTCAAGCTTTGTTTGATCAACACATGGTCCGAGCAAATTCACTTGCAGACAGCTCGAGCAAGCGGTCCATGCAAAAAAAAAATTGGATACATAATTTTATTCGAGATTTTCTTTTTCTATTTAGTTATACATTATACCTATAAAAGTAGGGAAGGCATTATGATATAGCTAAAATGTGACAAGTTATGGTATTGTGACATTTTGTGTGTCTGATCAACTTTGGTCCATCTCGAGTCAAATACTTAATACTTTTTAATTAGGGATACCAAAAGTTCTACCTTACCTCCCAAGGAAGAGGCCCAAGCCTAATAGCTACCCTTAATTTTATTAGGTTTTCAATGCCTACAATTTCCATCAAAGGGGGATCTCTAGGTTTGTGAATTAAAGAATCACGCACCTTTACCTTTACTTTCTTGCATTTTCAGAATTTTATGGTTATTGTTACACTCTAGCTTAAGTATTAGTGTTCTCTCACATGAACTGTAATACCCCGATCTTAGGTTTGAATTTTTAGTAATTTTTAACAAATTTTATTTAATTCTTTAGCGACAAATTTTACAAGTAAGAATATTTGCGTCTTTTAGCGATGAACTCTTGTTTAGCGTTAGTATGCTTTTCTTTAGCGACTTATAGCGACAATTTTGGAATCATAAGAAAAATCCAACGATTGATATTAATTAATGTCATTGGCAAGGACTGGCGTTAACAGTATTTTTAGAAATCTTAGCGACAAATTTACTTAGCGATGATTTGCGAAACGAGATAGTGTAATAATCCGTTAACAATTTTTAGCACATAAAATGTCATAAATAATTGTTTGGACCTTTTTGTAATAAGAGGAAACTTCGGGTAAAAGTTAGATTTATTAACAAAGAATATGGGGGTTTTTTGTAATTCCTTAGTTTAGGGTATATATATATATATATATATATATATATATATATATATATATATATATATGGGCCGATCCACACCCACCGGTGGAGAAATAACAAATTTCTCCACCGACCAGCGGTTGGCCACGTGGGACAAAAAGGCGAAAAAGGTGTACGGTCACTGCATTAATGGCAAAAAAGGCACGAGAAATGGCACGAGAAATGGTGAGAAAATGGCGAGAGAGAGAAAAAGGACACCAACCGCATGCACAACCAGCGGTTGGCATTAATATGCCTGCCACGTGCCGTCCCCCACCCCTGCCACGTGGCCCAACCCCATGGCCCCTGCCACGTGGCGTCCCCCTCCCCCTGCCACGTGGCCCACCAGCATGGCCAACCGGCGGTATTAGCGATGGCTGGGCCACGTGGCATCCCCTCCCCCTGCCACGTGGCAGAGGGAGGGCACCAACCGCGGGTGGTACCAGCGGTTGGGCCACGTGGCAGGGGGAGGGGACGCCACGTGGCAGGGGCGGGGACCAACCGCTGGTGGTACCAGCGGTTGGTCCCTGCCCCCCTCCCCTGCCACGTGGCGCCCCCCCCCCCCCGCCTGATGCCCCACCTGGTGTCCTTCCCCACGATGCCACGTGTCGTCCTTCCCTCCCCCGTGATGCCCCAACGTGGTGTCCTTCTGCCGAATTTTTTTTTTTGCAGCAGCCTTTGACCGCATAAACACCCACCCTTCCTCACTTTTTTCTGTCTTTTTTCTTCTCTCTTCCTCGCTTCTCTCTTTATAATCCCCTCCCCCGAACCCTTCTTCTGCACTCTGTCATCTTTTACCAACTTCCTTCGTACTTCATATCTCACCTACATAATCTCCACAACAATACAAATCAAAAAATTTTACGCTAGAAGATCGTGGATAACCGCTAGAAGATCGGTAGTTTTTTCTTTAAATACATCAAGTCACAACAAGTAAGTATTTTGAATTTCCTTATAATTCAATGTTAGGTTTATACAAATCAGCGTATTACATTTATAGATTCCAAAACAGAGATTTTTTAGGGTGCCAAATATAGACAGTTTTTCACGAATTTATAAAAAATAGCTAGAGCTAGATTTTGCCAAAATACAAAAAAGAGACCCTAGTTATTCTTAAAGGATCTGTCTCAGGTAAAATTTCAGATTTTTCCAAAGACTGGAAAGGGGTTAACTGATACGGGGAACCTTGTAACTCTGCAGTGTATTTTAAAATATCAAGCTAGCGCGATTTCGCGCGAAACTTTTATGAGAATCCTAGGATGTTGGGAAGTTCCATTCCCCAGGAATTCGGGCCATTCCGAAGCCGTTACCTATTTTTTTGGCCGAACGGCCCTTTAAGCGCTTGATCCGGACACCGGTTCGCGATTTTTGGGCGAAACCTCCGTAAAATACTTTTTATGTCAAGAATGAATTCAGGAAGCCTCAAGTAGCATTTCGAAGCACTTTTGATATTTTTTTATGCCAGGGGCATTTCGGTAATTCGCCGCCCCGAGAGGGGTATTTCGGTAATTTTACAGTGCTAAGTTTTTTGACGGACTTTTTAGTCCAGAAATATAATTACAAAACCTGAAATGTTGTTTTGAAGCTGACGTGGCGCGCGTAGGGGTGTTTTGGTAATTTTCCCGCGCCAAGGGGTGTTTTGGTAATTTTCCCGTGCCAAGTTTTTCAAACGACTTTTTAGTCCAGAAATGTAAGTAAACCACCTGAAATGTTGTTTTGAAGCTGGTTCGGGGGCGTTGGGGTGATAGTGAACGCTCAGGGGCATTTCGGTAATTTGCCGATGTTCGGGGGCTATTTTGCTAGGAAGGATCCAGCTTAAAATTCATACCTTAAAATAACTTTTAGTTCAGGAAAGGGTGTGAGACACCCGAAAACTTATTTTGTTCCAGATGTTCTGAAC
Organism: Escallonia herrerae; assembly: GCA_033070095.1. Lineage (NCBI taxonomy): Eukaryota > Viridiplantae > Streptophyta > Magnoliopsida > Escalloniales > Escalloniaceae > Escallonia > Escallonia herrerae. The sequence continues at coordinate 11,865 of JAVXUP010003743.1, read as the reverse complement.
CTTGTGACGCACCGGCGATGACTGCCAGGGGATATTTTGCATAAGTAGCGGGTGTTTTGGTAACTTGCCCCCTTTAAAATTTTTCCTGATATATTTGGTATATAATTGACGTAATACATTTAAAAACTTGACTTTAAAGCGGTTTTGAGGTGTTGGAGGTGTAGGGGCCATCGGGCTATATATTGCTATATAACCACGTTGGCGCTAAATTCAGTGGGAACTAGCGTAATTAAGCGTTCGGAGTGGTGGGAATTGAGGATTTGTTTTAATACATTGAAATAATGACTATTGCTAATGTGTTGGTAAGCTAGGTTAAAGATCCAGTTATAGTTTTGGAATGTAAATATTATGGATATTATGGACGCTAAGTTGGTTTATAATTATATTTTGTTCTTAAAGGTATGAATTTCAGCTCTGGACCTCATGATACATCAATCCTATACGATGACGATGACCACGTCGCGAGGCACGTATTTGACGGTGTCGATAGGGGTGTTTTGGAAACAATTCAAAGCACAAGGCACCTTGAAGAGTGGGTACTAAACGAGGAACAAATACAGCTATTACACCGTCAAAATTTAACCCTGTTCACCGATCCCGGGAAATGGTCTCGACACGACGATTGCCTTATATCCGCTCTAGTTGAACGATGGAGGAGCGAGACGAACTCATTTCACTTCCGGTTTGGTGAAATGACTGTTACGTTAGAGGACGTCGGATTTATACTTGGAATCCCATGTCACGGCAGACCCGTTACTTTGAACGTGCCGTCTGCATCCATAGCGAATATGGCTATGCAGTATTTTCCGGGAATTCCAAGGGCAGCGCTTACAACAAACGGCGTCAAGCTTAAATGGCTGAGAGAGCAGTACGGCGTGCTACCGGATGAATACACTCCTCAAGATTTCGTGACGTATACGAAGGCATTCCTTCTGTATATTATTGGAGCTATATTACTTCCGACGCATTCGAAAAACACGGTGCATCCGAAGTATATGGTGTTCTTGGAGGATCTTGAGGAGGTATACTCCTATTCGTGGGGTTCAGCTGTCCTTGCGCACCTATATCGAGCACTGCATAAGGCTACGAGAAACGGTGCCAAGTCCATTGCCGCCTGCCTGACTCTATTACAGGTATGAGCATTTATTTTCTTGGTAGGATCCTTAGTCAATATATTCGGGATTAATTACTAATTCCATATAATGTTTGCATTCACAGGTTTGGTCTTACGAGAGGCTACCCATGGGTCGTCCACAACCGTTGGTAGATTCCGATGAGACGTGGCCTAGGGTGTGGGCCTGGGGGCCTACGACCAACCGGAGGTGGAGACGGGTAGACCCTCACCACCATCTAAAGTTCTATCGGGGGGAACTAGAGATACTAGATGCATCCCAGGTGACGTGGCAGCCATATGGCAAGGTGATGCATCTGTTGGATGAGTGGTGTTGGCAACTTCCGGTGTCGTACGTGCTGGCAGGTTTGGTTCGGGTGCCGCTCATTCACTTCGAAGAATGTGAGTTTCAGATGCCCGATCGAGCTATGAAGCAAGCTGGCTGTCCACAAGGGATACCAAAACCCGCTGTAGACATGCGGCCATACAGGGGTGGTCGAGGGCCGAACTTCGAGGTGGCTGATGCCTTGATTTTGTTGGGTGACGAGGTGCACCAGTGGAATACCTGGCAGGAAACGTATGATAGCCTTGTATCGCTGAAGCACGACGGCATTAGTACTGAGGAATACTTACAGTGGTTTCTCAGGGTGACGCGCACGAGGGTGAATCGCCCTTCCCAGGTGAAGAAGACATCGTACGCGCCACGTGAGGTCTATGACCAGTTCTGGGCATTGGCCATTGTAAGTCATGCTAGTGTTGTTTGATAATTTATTTGCGCACCTTATCGACCATTTGTCAAATATGATTAGCCATATTTTCTATGCATGTTTTTTAGGTTGACCAGGGCATTGAGGTGTTCAAGCAGCTGGAGTCGTTTGACTGGTTTGTCGCGCAGGCTCCTGACAATCTCAAGAGGTCCATTGAGAAGTACAAGACTGAAGTTCAAAACTTTAGTCTTGCGTACCGGGGTTACGAAGGGGAGCCGTCTAGTCGCCCTCGTCCTGAAGCGTACGACTATCAGCCCCAGAGTCAGGTGTGGGAGTCGTCTGGTCGCCCTCTTCCTGACGCGTACAACTATCAGCCCCAGAGTCAGGTGTGGGAGCCGTCTGGTCGCCCTCCTCCTGACGCGTACGACTATCAGCCCCAGAGTCAGGTGTGGGAGCCGTATAGTCGCTTGCCTCCTGACGCATACGACTCTCAGTGCCAGAGTCAGGTTCCCCAAGTAGGAATCCAGGCCTCGCGCCCAAGCTTTCGGTCGGACAAAGGACAAGCGACGAAGCCATTGAGGTCGGACAAGATGGCTTGGATCGACCGGCACTACTTTGGGCATGAGCCTGTCAATTCAGCAGACTTTCCCCTTGCGACATTCCTAGGTCATGAGGATATCAGAACGTTGGCGCCGGAGACAGATCTTTCAAATTTTGTCATGAACGCTTACATAGAACTGCTCCGGATTAGAGAGCAACGTTTTAACCGTTCTGAATATTTGAAGCTTAACATGTATCCCACTCATTTTGTGGAATTAACGGTGAGAGAATTCACAGAATGGAGGCGAGGGGGCGGTAGGAGTAAGTGGAAACCAGGTCGAAACGTGTTAGGCATGATGAACGCAGACTATCAATGTCCCGCTGCTGATGCGAACCTTATCATGATACCCTGTCATCATGCAAACCACTGGTTCCTATTAGTTCTCCATCCAGCGTTCAGAACGGTTCACATATACGATAGCCTAAGGGAGGACGAGCCTGGACAGCTGCTGGCACAGATGTACAACGAGTACATCACTTTAGTGGTTAGTATTTATTTTTTGACCTTGGCCCATAGTATATTGTTCTTGTCTCATAGGCTTGATTCTCGTTTTTATTGTTGGATGCAGACTACTGTCCTCTCGCTAGCATGCGGACGGCCACAGGGTGACCCTTGGACGGTCGTGATGATAAAGGACCGACCAAAGCAATATAACGGTCACGATTGCGGGATTTACGTCCTCAAGTACATGGACTACGTTGCTCGCTCGGAAGTGCTCAAACACTCCTCGTGGACTAGGAAGGATGCCTTGACGTTTAGGTATAGGATAGCCTGGGAGCTGAAAAAGAATGAAGCTAGACGCATTCATTACCATTATCCTGACGTGCGTGGCTAGCTGCTGTGATGTTACAAAAAATTGTACCAAAAAGAAATGTACATAATTTTTCGCATGCTATGAATTTGGCGCTAAAATGTGCGCGAATATACCTTTCATATGACGGCATTCGAAAAAATTACGCGTCTCGCTTTTCGCCGAAATTCATAGAAATGGGCTAACTAGCGTGCATGAGGTGCAATGAGCGAAAAAAAAAGTGACAAAAAAAATTTTAACTTTTTTCGGAAGCTATCAAATGCGGCCTATAGTGTGCCCGAATAGGCCCTTCCTAGGAAAACTCAAAAATTAATGTGTCTCGTTTTTCGCCGAAAGTCTTACAAATGGGCTAACTAGCGTGCCTGAAGTGCAATGAGCGGAAAAAAAGTGACAAAAAAAATTACAACTTTTTCGGAAGCTATCAAATGGGGCCTAAAGTGTGCCCGAATAGGCCCTTCCTAGGAAAACTCAAAAATTAATGTGTCTCGTTTTTCGCCGAAAGTCTTACAAATGGGCTAACTAGCGTGCCTGAAGTGCAATGAGCGGAAAAAAGTGACAAAAAAATTACAACTTTTTTCGGAAGCTATCAAATGGGGCCTAAAGTGTGCCCGAATAGGCCCTTCTTAGGAAAACTCAAAAATTAATGTGTCTCGTTTTTCGCCGAAAGTCTTACAAATGGGCTAACTAGCGTGCCTGAAGTGCAATGAGCGGAAAAAAAGTGACAAAAAAAATTACAACTTTTTTCGGAAGCTATCAAATGGGGCCTAAAGTGTGCCCGAATAGGCCCTTCCTAGGAAAACTCAAAAATTAATGTGTCTCGTTTTTCGTCGAAAGTCTTACAAATGGGCTAACTAGCGTGCCTGAAGTGCAATGAGCGGAAAAAAAGTGACAAAAAAAATTATAACTTTTTTCGGAAGCTATCAATTGGGGCCTAAAGTGTGCCCGAATAGGCCCTTCCTAGGAAAACTCAAAAATTAATGTGTCTCGTTTTTCGCCGAAAGTCTTACAAATGGGCTAACTAGCGTGCCTGAAGTGCAATGAGCGGAAAAAAAGTGACAAAAAAAATTACAACTTTTTTCGGAAGCTATCAATTGGGGCCTAAAGTGTGCCCGAAAACGGAGTTACCAAAAATATCAATAATCCACAAATCAAATCACAAATTAAAGATTGCACAAACCAAATCACAAATTTAAACATTATAAAAGTTCAATTTATACAACTGAAACATTAACCCTAACACTCTTCCTCATCATCGTCCTCCTCGACCATACTGCCAGGTTCGATACCTAACACTTTATAATGGTTTCTCTTGTCATGATCAGTCATCTTATTACACAACGCACACTTTCGTAATTTTTTTTGACCCGTTGCTTCTTCAATCGGATTCTTCATGCGTATTGCTCGTTTTCGCCCTTTTGTTTGAGAAATAATTGGATCAAAAATGTCGTCCTCCTCACGTTGTAGGTCAGTGCCGTCAATGACTGGCTGTTTGGCTCGATTGAATCTACCGCCTGGAGTTGGTCGAGTAGTCGGAGTGTCCACAGTTTCTGGTAATGCCATCCTAAACTGTGCATGCATAGCCTTATCCCGTGCGGCTGCTTCAACTTGATACCTGTACCCATCAAATGTCGACGCTGCATCCATTGATAAACCGTGCATGATGTTACAAAGGTGATTATATCGCAGCGACTCAGATTGCTCGAAATCAACTGAAACATTGGGCACGTAAGGAATGTGACCGTGGACTCTGTTGGCTTCCTTCGTCCACCGTTCCAAGATATACGGTGGAGGGATTTCACTAGCATTCTTGGCGCTCAAAACCCTCAACGCGTGTCGACAAAGTATACCTTTATGCTCAAACAGTTGACAGTTGCAATTAACCAACCCAGTGTCCTTACAAATTGCTACGGTAAAATGTCGTCTGGTCCTCGGAGCCGACGAAGAGCACGGATTGGCGAAGTTCGTCACATTTGTCAAAGCATAAACCTTGATGTCTCTGGTGGAATACTCGTGCAACTTTGTCATGCCATATTGATTCGACTTTAGTAGTTCCTCTTGAAACTGTCGAAACATTTCCTTGGTATAGACTTGAGCCGCATGAGCCTCTAAAGGTGAATAAAGTAGTATAGCTCTTTCTTTGCAAACTGTAGCCGCGTCGGCTTCTCTCTCACGGTACAATTGCCTGTCAACGGCTTTCTGCATCTCTAGTACGAACTCCGCTATACTTGAAGACTGGCCTACGTACCCATCAAAGAATGAATTCATAGCTTCGCTTCTCGAGGTCGTAGTCATTCCGGCTGCAAAAAAATTCTTGGTGTAGGCACCGACCCACTGTGTCTTGATCTCATACAACGATTGTAACCATTCGTGATTGTGCAAATAGTAAGTATCCATTAACGTGGCCCACCTCTCCTCGAACACGTCTACCGTCAACGATTTCTTCACACATGTATTAAAGTCAGTCTTGAATGACGGATGGTTTGCATATACATGGTGAAGCCGTTCGGGATATTTGTTGCTTATGTGCCATGTGCACAGGCCATGGTGAGTATCTGGAAGGACCTTAGCGATTGCATTTTTCATTGCCAGATCTTGGTCGGTGATGATGGTCTTTGGAGGAATATGATACATTGCTTGAAGCCACGTTTCAAATAACCACGTAAATGACTCCTCCGTCTCATCCCTAAGCAGGGCAAAGCCAAACGAGATTGACTGATAGTGGTGGTTCACCCCGGTGAACGGAGCAAAAGGCATAGAGTACTTATTGGTGCGGTATGTGGTGTCAAACGTCACAACATCCCCAAAATTTTGGTAAGCAGCTCTAGAACGGGGGTCCGCCCAAAATATAGTACTAATGCGGTTCTCATCATCCAGTTGGAGACTGTAAAAAAATCCAGAATTCTCACTCTGAAGGGACCTGAAGAGATCAAGTGTAGTTTGAGAATCACTCTTACCGAAAGACTCTCTCCTCTGAGCACGAAGTTCATTTCGAAGGTCTACTTCGTTGAAACTCAACTTGTCAATCCCCCCAGCCTGGCTTGAGAAAACCCCCATCATCTTAGAAGGTGGAATTTTAGCCTCGGCCATTGTAAAAATTAGTTGTCTGTGTGCCGCGCTTATTTCTCGGTGTTGATGAATTTGACCAATCTTACTGGGGGTCATCAACTGATGATTATGGCTCAACTCCACTCCTGTGACAACCCAATGGTTTTCATTTTTTCGGTGTACTGCATACACATGGGCCTTGCAGCCGGTACCCGGAAATGTGTCCCGTTTTCTTTGTCTTGTTGTCCCTTCGTCACTGATCCGAACGACCGGAGTTACATGCGGTGCTCCTCTATGACACTCAAATAGTCTTGCACCAATTTGATCTGTATTCGCCCGTTTTCTAGTCGTCTTAGTTCTAATACCGAAACCTATCGTTTTCGAATATGCTCTATAGTATGCTTCAACTTCGTCCAGTGCTTGAAAAACTTGACCAACGTAAGGTGGATCAGAACCTTCACAAAAATTATTTCCTCCAGTTGCATCCATATTTATACTGGAATCTAAAAAATAAAAATTATATCATTCTCAACAAGTCATAGATTTAAATAAAAGAAGAATAAAATTTATTTAAACCACCGTCTTTCGAGAAATTTGGTATAATGTAAAATTAGCAAAATAGCCCCCGATGAGCGACAAATTACCGAAATGCCTCCGGGGGTTCATTATCACCCTAACGCCCCAAATCAGCTTCAAAACAACCTTTCAGGTGCTTTGCTTACATTTCTGGACTAAGAAATCCTTTGAAAAACTTAACGCTGCAAATTTACGAAAATACCCCTATCGGGGATGCGAATTACCAAAATGCCCCCTGACAACAAGCTTCCTGAATTCACTCTTTAAAATAACTTTTCAGGTGTCTCACACCCTTTCCTGAACTAAAAGTTATTTTAAGCACAGATTTGTGTAACGTAAAATTAGCAAAATAGCCCCCGGGGGTTCATTGTCACCCTAACGCCCATCAAACCAGCTTCAAAACAACCTTTCAGGTGTTTTACTTACATTTCTGGACTGAAAAACTTTTTTTCGGGAAAATTACAAAAACACCCCTCGCGGGGGGGCAAATTACCAAAATGCCCCCTGGTTTCAGAAAATATCAAAATTGCTTTAAAACGCTATTTTAAGCTTCCTGAGTTCATTCTTGATTTAAAAAGTATTTTACGGATTTTTCGCCTAAAAATCCCGAACCGGTGTCCGGATCGAGCGCTTAAAAGCCCGTTCGGCCAAAAAATTAGCTAACGACTTCGGAATGGTCCGAATTCCTGGGGAATGGAACTTCCCAACACCCTAGGGTTCTCATAAAAGTTTCGCACGAAATTGTGCTGTCTTGATATTTTAAATTACACTGTAAAGTTACAAGGTTGCGCGTATCAGTTAACCCCTTTCTAGTCTTTGAAAAACTCTGAAATTTTAACCTGATACAGATCTTTTGAAAATAACTAGGGTCTCTGTTTTGTATTTTGGCAAAATCTAGCTCTAGCTATTTTTTATAAATTCGTAAAAAAACTGTCTAATTAAGTTTTCACCTTTAGCGACAATTACGCCCCGCAATCAGCTGCAAAATAACATTTCAGGCGTTTTACTTACATTTCTGGACTTAAAAGTCCGTTGGAAAATTTTTTCGGGAAAATTACCAAAATACCCCTCTCGGGGTGGCAAATTACCAAAATACCCCCTGGCTTCAGAAAATATCAAAAGTGCTTTAAAATGCTATTTTAAGCTTCCTGAGTTCATTCTTGATCTAAAAAGTATTTTACGGATTTTTCGCCTAAAAATCCCGAACCGGTGTCCGGATCGAGCGCTTAAAAGCCCGTTCGGCCAAAAAATTAGCTAACGGCTTCGGAATGGCCCGAATTCCTGGGGAATGGAACTTCCCAACACCCTAGGGTTCTCATAAAAGTTTTGCGCGAAATCGCGCTGGCTTGATATTTTAAATTACACTGCAAAGTTACAAGGTTGCGTGTATCAGTTAACCCCTTTCCGGTCTTTGGAAAAATCTGAAATTTTTACCTGATATAGATCTTTTGAAAATAACTAGGGTCTCTGTTTCGTACTTTGGCAAAATCTAGCTCTAGCTATTTTTTATAAATTCGTGAAAAATTCTATTTCTGACGCCCTAAAAAATCGCTATTTTGGAATTTTTCGAATGTAATACCCCGATTTGTCAAAACGTAATTTTGACGCCCTTTGACGCCCTAAACACGAATTTTAGACTATTGTAAGAACAACTTAAGCGTAACACAATTTAAACAATCAATTGGTAAGAACAAATTGAAAAATACTTACTTGTTTTAACTTGATATATTTCAAGAAAAATCCACCGGTCTTCTAGCGGTTATCCACCGATCTTCTAGCGTAAATTTTTTTTGTTTGTATGTAGGTGAGATAGGGAGAATGAGGAGGGTGGAAGAAATGATTCGGGGAGGAGGGATTTTATAGAGAGAAAAGTGAGAGAGGAAGAGAAGAACCGTGAGTGAACAGCAGGGAGGGGGAGGGGGGAATGACACGTGGGGGTGGGGGGGTAGGGTGGTAATGACACGTGGGGGAAGAGGGGGTTCACGGGTGGGGGAAGGGGGGTTCACGGGTGGGGGAAAAGGACATAGGGTGGGGGCCACGGGGTGGGGGGCAAGGGGGTGGGGGGCAAGGGGGGTGACGGGTGGGGGGTGGGGTCACGGAAGGCAATAATGCCAACCGCATGTAGGAGTTGCGGTTGGGCATTATTGCCACCATTTTCTCACGAGTTTTTCATTTTCTCGTGATATTTTCATGAATTTATCATAGTATTTTCGTCCTTTTTTGTCCCTTTTCGTCCTTTTTTGGCCCACGTGGCCAACCGCTGGTAAGACCAGCGGTTCGGTGGAGAAATTTGTTATTTCTCCACCGGTGGGTGTGGATCGGCCCCCTATATATATATATATATATATATATATATATATACACACACACACACACTTCATGATGCACGGCAGACCCTAGTTTTCCCTGGACTGCGCCACTTCTGTTCTAGCAAAGGATACCGAGAGGAAGATCACTGGCGATTGAAGGATTGAAGAACGTTGTCCGGTAAGTTTACTTTTTGAAGCTAAGTTTATATGGAATACTACCGTAGATGCAATTGGGTCTTCCTTGTACATCAAATCTGAGGACGTTATCTAGATCACTGTGATGCATATGGATACATATATATATATATATATATATATATATATATGTGTGTGTGTGTGTGTGTGTGCGGATTGTGGCGACAGCCATGGCGCCTTGATGGTCTCGTGAGAGGCAACCATGGAACGAAGTATGGTAGTGGGTTACCATGAAGGGGTTGTAGCGCAAGGAGTGTAGGAGACATCCATGGATGCCGTGGCATAGAAACGGATGGAGGTGCGGCTGTTTTGATTGTGTTGATATGCAATGTTGAAGTGGCCATGTACGATGAAGAAGAAGAGGGAGTAGCAGCGCGACGACGGTTGCCGGTGGATGCCGTGTGGCTGGGACAAGAAAAAAAAACCCTGTCGCAAGGCATTGGGTATATGATGCTTGGAGTGTAAAAATGAAATGTGGAAGGAGCAGTGAATATAAGTTGTGTAGTGCAACAATGTGCGTACACATGTGAATGCATAACGGTTTGAGGGTGTAATGGATAGGTGCTTGTATGTTGGTGTGTCCAAAACCCATTTGAGTGTGTGCTTTTGTGTGTAACCTGCGTGTGTGCAAAGTACTCATATGCGACTAAATGAAGCTGCCATGAGGCAGCTTGGATATAAGTGTTGTGCACGAATATACAAGTGTGTAGCCCAGTGAGTGTGTGTATGTGTGTTTTGAGAAGTGCAGTGTATGTTTTGGCATGTATATGTGACTGTGTGAGTTCATGGGTATCCATGAAAGAAAGAGAGATGATTTATGGGTGAAGTGTTAGTGGGTTTGTGAATACGATAGCGTGCATATCAAATGGGAGCTTCGTGGGGTTTTAGCTGTGACAAACATGGTTGTTAAGAGAAAGAAAGTATTTGGGGCAGTCATGGGACTGCCGTGGGGGAGAGTTAGCTGAGTGGAGTGTAAAGGGAATTTTGTGAGTAAATTAGGTGTTTGAATGTGTGTATATGGTGAATGTGTTGCATTTCATGTGAGTGTAACTAGGGTGTAAGGAAGAGAAATGGGTCTGCATGGAGGTGTATGTATTGTGAAGTAAGGTGATGTGGTTAATGGGTTGAGAAGAAGGCACTCTGTTAGAGAGGGAAGGGTTTAAAACTAGACTTAAAAGTGTCGCTAAAGAGGACCATTTTAGCGGTTTCTTTCTTAAATTTTAAAATATATCTAGAAACTTATTTGGACAAAACTTAAAGAAGTAACTTATGTTATTTTTTCAAGATCTACACACAGTAAAAATTTCAAATTTTTCGGAGCTTGGAAATCATGTAACTAATTTTATTCATAAAAGAGATTTCGTTGCATTTTAAAATAGTAAATTAAGTTATTAAATTATGATACTTTTGTAAGAGTCTTTTATAACTATGATAATGTATATTCTAGAGTTTCAAATGTTTTGAAAGGTTTGCTATTTTTAGCGCTCTTACCAGTGTAGCGCCCGAACGGATATAGCGTAACGCTTCATTTTTACTATAATTATTAAATTATTTCTAAAGACCTCTTCGGAATAGATTTAGACAAAGTGTAAAACTAAAACTCCCTTTAATTTTGGGAAACCTTCGACGTGAAATGTTCTCAGATTTTTCTGGACATGGAAAATGTCTCGAACAATTTTATTTTCAAAACAGGTTTTTGAATTATTTAACGTAGTAAACAAAATTATTTTAGCCTAGAATTTTACAGTGACCTTAAAGTACTGAGATGCTTCAGTGACTAAAATTTCGTGGCATTCCGACGCCGTTTGATATATTTTTTAAAATAAGGTCATTAGCACTCAAATTTAGGACCGACTTAGGGTTCCGAGTGATAAATTCCCAGGATGACTGTTCTTGTCTGAAAAACCCATCAGTGGTTTAAAAATACTCTTTTAAGTTATATCTAGGTGGATAATGGTATGTTGGGCATCGGGGGTGAATAGGTAATTCTATAAAAGTTGAGAGGCGGTTTGGTAAACTTCACTCACTTAAGAGAAACTTAATACTTAGGCGTGCTCGAGCGGTAATTAATGACGTCCTTGTGGTTTGTTGTTTAGGTTTCGGTAGTCAAGAGATAGGAGCAACTGTTGATCGAGCTCAAGAACCAATTACTGAGCAATGTAAGTACTCTTGCCATATTCCTCCGTATACCCTATTTTCCATCTATGTATATGTACAAATAAATTGTTCAATTAAAAGTTTAAAGCCTTTCGCACGCTACTGCTTTTGTGTAAATTGTTTGATAAGAAAATACATCAAAAATGCCATGGAATGTTTTCTATGGGTAGTGTTTTAAAGTTGGCTCATATATGTTGAATGAGACGGTATTCTGGCTTGGTTGTTGCGCCCCATATCCACGGGAGAAAGTTGGATTGTTGGGTCCTGGTCAACGGGACGATACGTTGACGCACAGTACTGTTGCTCGTGGTGCGCCCTTGTGTCCACAACAATATGTATCTCGGACGAAGGAT
>JAVXUP010003742.1:0-55049 GCA_033070095.1 Escallonia herrerae | reverse complement strand
AACCTAGGAGGATGTAATCTCATTGACATTGCTGAAAACTTAAGGATGCTCTGTATCAATAGTTATGGATACTATTCACATGTACTATAAAGACACAATCTTTCTATAAGCCAAGTCCATGTTCTGCCCTTTATTATTAATGCCATTGTATTCATATAATGGTGAAAGGTTTTCAATTACAAGTCAAGAGGATGCATCTGTCCGACCCTTATGTAAAAATTTATTCCTTGCGGGCCTATACACTTTATAGAAAAACTCAATTAAATTGTGCCAATCTCACAAAAGCAAAACATAATGTATGTTGATTACAACTATTTTGCTCGTAACACCGAAGCAAGATATGAAATAACAATTAGATTACATGGATCCAAACTGATTACACCAATCAAGTGTTGGATGAGCAGATATCTTGAACTCTAACCTCTACTTCAACCTCTTTCCATGAATTAAATGAAATTATTAAAGAAATATAAATTAAGTAAATGTAATCTTATTGACGTTGCTGAAATGCTAACGACACTCCATATCCTTATAGACACAAATACGACCTTATAGTTATAATTGTATTATAACTTAATAAGTGTCACAACTAATAATTTTTTTGAAAATTATTTTCCTTTGTTGGTGGGTAGGGTGGGGTACCTGGGCGGGGGGGTTAGGGTATGTAGATGAGTCAAAGGCTCAAAGCCCCTGCACCAAACTATAGTGCCAAGTCCCCCACATTCCACTTGACCACTGACAAAGTGGCCACCACAATCCCAAAACTCGAGCAAGCCCACGCTACCAAAAACCCCAACCTTGAGGGGCAAATCCGTCGTTTCCAGTGCAGTACCCAGCTATCGAGCTCGACAAAAGGCGGATGACAGAGGCGGTATTTCCGTAATTCACCGCAAAATCCAAGGGCAGTCACAGAGCCCCTCAAATATTTAAATAGGGACAGACAGAACGGACTCGGTGTAACGCAGCAGCACAAGAAGACTAAAAGCAAAAAAGCCCCCCTTTTGTGAAGTTCTCTTTGTGGTGTGTTTGTTATCTCTCCAAAATCTCATCCTCCGGATACGCCGTCGTTTTTCGATCAATCGCCACTGTGAGTCTTCGAATCTCCAATCTGAAAACCCTAGGGTTTCACAATGAATCTGTTTATGTTTAGAGATCCTTTTTGTTCCAGCTGGATTGAGATCCCTAATTGTTCACGGCACTTGTTTTAATCGGATTCATCTATCTGTTTGTAGTTAGTGATTTGGATTCAATTGAGTGTTCGATTCCGACTGATTTGTAGTGGTAGGTAATGAGTAGTGCTTCGGTTGATTGACGGCCTGGAATTAGTTGTTAGGATAGGGATTTGACAGCTCCAGATTTCGGTTTCGACTGTTGTTATGTGCGTTAGCGTTGTCTTAACTTTAGCTGGAGTGGTGGATTTATGAATGTATTGTAGGCTGCTCAGTCAGTTCTTCGTTTAATGCTGATTTTTTTGTTTGTTTGGATTGATTATTTCCGATTTCATATTTGAAGGAATTTCTGGGCATCGGTTTCTTACATTTTTGTTGAACTTTTTGATTTTGTAAGCGTGTAACACCACTGTTGATTTTTGCTTCAATACCACTTGCAGACTTGTGTGTCTGTGGAAGCGGCTGTTGAACTTTTCAGAATCAAAGCTTATATGTATTTTATCTGCCAGGAAACCATGAGCGACGAAGGAGAAAAGACTTGTCCACTCTGTGCTGAAGAGATGGATTTGACTGATCAGCAGTTGAAGCCTTGCAAGTGTGGCTATGAGGTCTGCAACATTGTCTCTTTAATGTGCATTAGTTTGGTTAGTAGGTCTTTGGAATATGTTAATCATTGACAATTGCATTTGGCCGTATCAAAATGCAGTTCATTATTATGTTGTTTTTGTTCGTGCATGTTTTTACTGCACTTGAGTGCGACGTTGCAGGTACTAAATACTGGGGTGGAAAGAGAAATATATATATTCCCCATCATTGACTTGTATTGCAAACCTTAGTTATGTTGCAATTTTAGTTTTTGGGTGTGAAATTTCCTTTCTAATTTCCCTATCATGCTATCCATGTGGAGCGGGCACGAATAGTGCAGTCAATATAGAGTGGGGCATGACCTTGCTGACCTGTCCGTGTGTTTTTACGGTTTATAAAATGGTGATGTTACTGTGAGTTGACTGTAGCTGCCAACTTAAGATACATTTTGTCTGTCGCGAATCATATCAATTATGCATTTTTTTTTTTTGATAAATCATATCAACTATACATATCGTAAGGTACCATTCAATTTGTATGCACACATTAATTAGATCTAGACGTGAGGAAAAAATGTGAAAAGTAAGTTATCCTATATGTTAGACCTGATTAATGATGTAATTACACTGTCCAACTGGAAAGGCCAGTTGTCTCAAGTTGTAATAAGTACACATGATCTTCAGAAGTGAAAATCTTGGGAGGTGCAAAATGAAAAAAAATTGGGATTGTGATTCCATCATACGGTATGGCGTATCCTAAGATACGGATCGATTACTGGAAACTGTATCGTAAGAGAGCACGATTTCCATGTCAATTTTTGGTATCTGAACCTGTTTTTTGTTTCATGTCTGTTTACGTCTCGAATTGTTTTGCTCTAGTTTTTGACCAGATCACTCACTCTCTGCGCAGAAAAATGTGCATTCCGTAGAAGAAGTCACTTTGTTGACATCTTCATACTGTTCTTGCTAAATGCTGCTCTATCTTTTGCTGGATGCTTTTTCCTTTCCTTTCTGTTATTGAATTTCTTAGGATATTTTATGACCGTTGTGTTGTTTGACTGCTTAATGTTATTTTTAAGGCGGCCATCTTAAATGTCTTGCATAACCTTTTGGCTGCCACTCTTCATAGCTGCATACAGTGTTGCAAACTTTCTTTGTTCAGGACCATAGATTTAAATTCTCTACAAAGGTTTTTCTTTTACTAGAGATGTTCCACAAAAATAGTTGAGACTATCATTTCTAATTTTTTGAAGCTCATTATTTCCATAAATTATTTTAAGTTAGTTCAAACTGTAAATTTTCCAGTAAGGAAAGACCTCAACTGTTATCTGGATTGGACAATCATGTTAAGGGGCAATATGGAAGAGATTCCAGTGGGGTGTATATGATTGGTTTTACTTTTTCAAATGGGTGTTCTGATCATAAATGTTCGAAAGGTACCTTCACATAAGGTACTTACATAGTTTTTGTTAACAAGATTCTTTTCCGTGCTTAGGTAGCATGGACACTTGTCGTCTGGCAATTTCCATGTTAGACACTGATAATGCATGACCACATGTCTAATGTGCCCAAAATTTAGATTTCATGGACCTGGCCTACATTTCTTGACTTCATCCAAGCATGAAGAAAGGGCTTTTATGTACTTGTAAAATTTCACAGGTATTAATAGAGGATTCCATTCCAGTAGCTTTCTCAAGTAAGAACCACTTCATTTGAAATGGGAAGTTTTATGAGATGCAACATTGAATGAAGTGAGTGTAGCTGAAATGCTATGCTCTGGCCTGTGAGTGGCCGCGAGAGGATGGGATGGGAACTAAAGATACAGACAATAAAGTGAGATGGCAGCAATAGAGAGAAGGATGAGAGAAAAGTGCTTGAGATGGTCTAGAGAAAGAGACGGGAAGATGGGAAGTTTCATGAAAAGCAACCTTGTCTGGAGCAAGTGTAGCTGAAATGCAAAAGCTAAGGTGGGTGAGTGGCTGCAAAAGGATGGATGAAATAGGAATTAATAGGAGTGAAAAGGATGAGGAATATTGCTTGAGATGTTTCTAAGTAACATAGCTTCTTGGATTAGTACATGAAAAGAAAATGTGCTACAAAGATACAGAACATAGCGGTTTGTAAGATGCATAGTTTGGGAGGACTTAATTGTTGTAGTTACATGTATTTGGATTAGCAACATGGAAAGAAAGGCCTTATGATCTGAGAGAGGGGTTATTCTGCATGCACTCTTTAGCCTTGGGGAGATTATGTTGTAAATAGTTCAAATGGAGGAGAGAGCAGAGACCCGTTTTGGATCCATACAAGGCTTCTTGGGCTTGGGCTACATTATGGGGGTACTTGCAATTTGGATTAGCAGCATGGAGAGAAAAGATTTGTGCATCTGACAGAGGATTTCTTCTGCATGCACTCTTTAGCATTAGGGAGATAGGTTGTAAATGCTTCAAGTGGATGAACAGAGCAGAGATACCCATTTTGGGCCTGAGCCCCACAATGGGTGTACTTAAATTCTCTTCCCGAACCCCCCAAAAGTTGTGGAACCTAGGTCTTTTGGTTATGACCCTAAGAGGCACTCTTAGTCATTGGACCTTGATTCTAGAAGTGAGTGCATCAACTCATTTATACAAGAACTTAATCATTCTAGCTGATATTCAAATCGTGAGTCCTGCGCTCCTTGAAGAAGAATAAAGAATTGAGCAAATGAAATACGTCAAAGCAAGAGTGGTCCTATGGTAGTGATGTGTTAGGTTCTTTGTCATACCTGTTGCGTTGAATTTCAAACTTTTTTTCTATCACTTGATGTTACGCATCTGTAAATTGTGATTGAATGACTGTTTTGACTGCTTCTCCTTATTTCTGCAGATCTGTGTTTGGTGCTGGCATCACATAATGGACATGGCTGAGAAGGATGACACAGAAGGGCGATGCCCAGCCTGTCGTACCCCGTATAACAAGGAAAAGATTGTTGGGATGGCAGAAAAGTGTGAAAGGTATTCTGCTCTCTCGACATGAATCTCTGCTAAGGGGAAGGATCTCCTGAGCTCATATCTGGGTGGTTATGTGGAAATTTGTACATAGAATTCGCCTTATTATTCTACCAACAGGTTGGTAGCTGAAATGAGTATGGAGAGAAAAGTGAAGTCACAAAAGTCAAAAAGTAAAACATCTGAAGGAAGGAAGCAACTTAGCAGCGTGCGAGTGATTCAACGGAACCTTGTCTACATTATGGGATTACCTCTTAATCTAGCAGATGAGGATGTG
This sequence comes from Escallonia herrerae, assembly GCA_033070095.1. Taxonomy (NCBI): domain Eukaryota; kingdom Viridiplantae; phylum Streptophyta; class Magnoliopsida; order Escalloniales; family Escalloniaceae; genus Escallonia; species Escallonia herrerae. Next base: position 50,035 of record JAVXUP010003742.1, on the reverse strand, counting down.
TGTATTTCCTCTCACTCACTCTTTCTATATGTATTAACACACATATTCTCTCTCTCTCTCTCTCTCTCTCTCTATATATATATATATATATATATATATATATATATATGTATATATATATATATGTATATATATATATACCCCCCCCCTTCTCTCCTTTCTGGGTGGTAGAATAACGCCATGAGACTTTGGAAGCAGCTTCTTCAGCGCAAGGAATATTTTTGTCAGTATGGAAGGGTGATGAAGGTGTCTATATCTCGGACAACAACTGGTGCTATACAACATTTTGCAAACAACACTTGTAGTGTGTAAGTTCATGCATCCTTAAGTTTGGTGGTTTATGATCGAACTCCAGAGTGTTACCATTTGTTTAAGCAAATTGATTGAGTTATCATTTGCTTTAAGCTCCTTTCTATGCAGTTTAATCAGTTAAATTTTACCCTCATTCTTTCTAGGCGTTTTGTGAATGGATGATTGATCTCTTGGGTTGTTGCATGTCATTGCTTTAACAGTTAGTAATTATTTCATCCTAAATTGATTTCTTTGGTCCAGATATATTACTTACTCAAAGGAGGAGGAGGCGGTTCGTTGTATTCAATCGGTACATGGGTTTACTTTGGATGGTAGACCTTTGAGGTTCGTGCACATGCATATTCTACAATGCTATATTTCTAATTACATATCTAATTGGAGTTTTATCTCAGGGCATGCTTTGGAACAACAAAATACTGTCATGCATGGCTGAGAAACGTGGTATGATCTCCGATTACATTGGCCAAATGAAATCTGTTGTAATTTTTTAAGGGTGCTCCATGTCTCTATAAATATGTTATGGGTGACTTTTTGACTTACTATTATACATTTTTAATCAAACTTTGTTGATCCAGCCTTGCAGCAACCCTGATTGTTTGTACTTGCATGAGATTGGTTCACAAGAGGACAGTTTTACGAAGGATGAAATTATATCAGCATACACAAGGTATTTTCAGATTGCGATGAATCTAAGTGTCTTTATTTTTCTCTTGTTTAGGGATGGTTACTCAGCTCCAAGTTTTCTTGTTCTAAAGGACAATCCATGAATATCTTTTTGGTAAAGCGGTCGAATCTAAGGTCTTTTTGAACATCTCAGTCACTTATCATCTTAAAAATAAGGGGAATTGTATGCTTTGTATATTTCCCTTCTAGCCTAAATTTGATTTACTTTTTTAAGTTTTTGCAAGTAAAAGAGAGCAGCAAAACGCAATGTTTGTTTGTCTGCTTTTGTTTATTATGGTTGTTTATTGACTGAACTGGCTTCTAGTACTTGGACGTTTCAGCTTTTCTGAACTTTCTCAAATGTTAGAATAGAGTTGAACATATCAAATTGTTGAAAATTTGGGTTTCTAAATTCGTTTGACTGAAGTTTAGTTGGAAGTATTGCTATTTAAGTATCTGGCTAATCGAGTCTATCTTTCTGCTCTTGAAGTTGTATGCTCTTGTCATGAGTACTCAGAAACCAGGAATTGTTTTTTTCCTTTTTTTTTTTTTTGTGTGGTCTGAAGCATGTTTATTGGTTTGTTTTCTGTCAAATGGATTTGGTGATCTTGAAGGAATAGAGTTCAGCAAATTACTGGTGCTACAATTGATATGCAACGTCGCTCAGGGAATATGTTACCACCACCGACGGATGAGTACTGCTATAACAGCTCTGATTCGTTGGGAAAGCCTATTTGTAAAAGTTCTACAAATGTAAGAATTTCTGCATTTTTGTTGGCCCTCATTTTGTCCACTATTCCAGGAGAAAATTCATCATCTTGAAACTGGGGTTTATTAGTTTCTAAACAAGTACATAACTGCACAACTTGTTTACTCATGTCTCAGCTGCATATTAGTCTATGCAAAGTTTTGAGTTTTGACTTTTAGAAATCTTAAATTTGCTGTACGTGTTATGATGGACTTTTATGTTTAACTCTGATGTCTAAGATTCTGATGAAAACGCTTTACCTCTTTGTAAATGTATTAAAAGTGGTTATCAGCGCTGTAACTTGAAGTTGATTCTGATACTTATCCTTTCCTCTTTTTGGCAGAATCCAACCAATGGTGTCAGAGGTTCTCCACCAGATGGTAGCCCTTGTAGATCTGTAGGTCTTCCGGCAGCAGCCTCGTGGTATACAATCAATTGGTCTGCTGTTCCTTCTGAAACATTAGATGTTTTCGTTTTGGCCCTAACAATTTTAATGATTACCAGGGGAATACGTGCCTCAAATAGCCAGCCACCATCTTCAAGTATAGCATGTTCAAACGGATCTTTTAAGCACAAACCTGAGACACCTAGTGAATCGCTGGCATTTTTAACGGGTAGCCGGGGCCAGGTTTCTATATTGCATGGTGATACAGGAAAGAAAGCTAAAGAAGAAAGCCACATAACTCAGCATATATGTAAATTGGAGCCATTGGAAACTGTAAAACATTATATCAATTCTGATAATCGTAGAACTGCATCTGAAGCACCTCTCACCCCAGGGCTTCCTGCCACTTCAATATCTAACAGCCTGACTCGCACACCTGCATATAAGGATAAAGAAAAGCCTATCCGTGCTCCACCCAGTCTTACAAGTTCCATTGGTCTCTCTGGGCGTGCCGGTGGCCCTGGTCCAGAGAAAGTTTTGAGTGTTGCTGCAGAGGGGAAGATACAGAATTTATCCTCTGATATGTCTTTGATGAGTCTTGATAGACATCAAGTCGAACAACAATCCAGTGCTGAGAAATTCAAAGGGCATTTAGTTTCACGTGCAGCAGGGAATGGTGCGACTTCTGTTGAGGATTGTTGTGTTACAAGAGAACAATCTGATTTGAGATCAGATCCACAACCTCAAGTAGCAAAAGTTGCACTTCCTGAAGTGGAAGAGGATATCTTATCTTTTGAGGTCCAGAGGCTCAAGGATCCAGAGGTCATTAGTCAAGCCAGCTTCACACCTAGTTTATCCCAGTCGTTGCATCTTTCAAATGATAGTAGGGGTTATTCACCTCAGCTAGCTTATGGGTCACTTAAAGTGAATATAGACTCTCAAGGTGTAGATAAGATTCTTAATAAGGGTTCAGTTAGTATCCCAGCAATATCTAATGGATACCCTGAAAATCTAGCCAGTAGTTCTTCTGACTTTGACAGCACAGTGCAACACACTTTCTTGATTCCAAATGATGGGAGGTGGAAGCATGCGTCAAGATTTGAAGATAAAGTAATGGAGGTTGATCGCAACGCATCTGTAGATATGGGAGAGAGTAGTATAATATCAAATATCCTGTCAATGGACTTTGATTCATGGGATGAGTCATTAACTTCACCTCAGAACTTTGCTAAACTGCTGGGTGAAACTGATAAACAGCAGGGTTCTCTTGGAGCATCTAGTTCATGGAAAGCTCAAAGCAATAGTCAATCCAGGTTCTCGTTTGCAAGGGAGGAGGAATATGTAAATCAAGTATCTCATGCTGATTCGTACTCAAGTAACGTGGGCCAATTTCTCAAGAATCATTCCCTTAGCCATAATTTTGTCAATAACGGAGAGTTTTACACTGAGAAGCTTGCCAATGGTTTCTCTTCTTTTAATGTCGAGGAACCTGAGAACTTTGCTGGAATTAGCCGTTCTCATATGTCTTCAAATAAGCTTTCAGGTAACATATGAATGGACTTTCTGAGTAGGTCTAATGGTACTACTTTGTAGTGTTTTCTTGTTATTCTGTCTACTGGGATGGTAGTCAATCCATGCTTACTCTTTGGGTTTTTTGGTGGGATACCTGGCATGCCTTCCTTTTCCCATTCTATCATCTAAGTGGTGATAAATCGTTCTCTGACGTGTCCTTCATTTATGTGTGCTTCAAGTATGGCAATGTTCCTGTGATGAACCTTTGGCAAAAGGAAAAGGTGGTAGTAAGTGACAACCCTGCCACATATAACTAGCATGCGGATTTGTTAAGGCAACTTCAGCATGTAGAGTACAGCTTCTTGCGGCATTTCTTAATACCCAGCTGTCCCTTCTTCTGGGACATTTGATGCATTCTTTTCTTGGGGTTGGTTGATTGTGGAATGGAGCTGGCGTGCTGGAATTATCAGCTTATTTTGTGGGGATTATGTTTGAGTTTAAGCTTGTTTTTAGATCTGAGCTGTTCCTAGATGTAGCATGGATTAGAAGTGAATCAGAATTCTTAGTTTTCATGCTTATATTCTTTGGCATCTGGCTCCTTTTTTTGCTTTTCTGTTTTTGTCACTTTCTTGAGTCCTTTTCTTCATTTCTTGGAAACAGTCTCTAGAGCTCAAATATCCGCCCCTCCTGGATTTTCTGGGCCCAGCAGAGCACCACCACCAGGCTTCACTTTCCATGAAAGATCGGAACAGCCTTTTGAACCTCCGTCTGGTTAGTGAAATATACCTTTTTTTGTTTAAATTATTGTTGTAGAAAACATTTTTACAAGCTAAGGTATTCATTCTATCACCTGAACAATGCAGGGAATCATTCACTTGATTCTGCCTCCTTTCTGAGAAATCCGTATCAGGAACCATCAGCTATAAATATTAGCAGCCCTGTGGATATTGAGTTCATGGATCCGGCAATTTTGGCAGTTGGTAAGGGGAGACTTCCAGGTGGACTTAACAGCCCAGGCTTAGATATGAGATCTAATTTCCCAACACAGTTAAGTACTTACGAAAATGAGGCTAGACTTCAGTTGTTAATGCAAAGATCCTTTTCTACGCATCAGAACCAGAGATACCCAAAGATGGGGGATAGTTTCTCTCCGCGTACTGATGCTTATGGATTACCTTCAAGGATCATGGATCAAACAATGGCCAACAATATGTCAGCATTTCCGCAACTTAATATTCAACAGTCCAGGAATATGGTAATGTCAAATGGACATTGGGATAGTTGGAACGAGGTGCAGAGTGGACATGATTTGAGTATGGCAGAGCTTCTCAGAAATGAGAGACTGGGATCGAACAAATACTATACGGGATATGAGGATTTAAAGTTCCGGATGCCTAGTTCAGCCGACTTTTACAACAGAAGTTATGGGATGTGATTGCTTCCCAAGGGACTTTGGGCTGGTTGGTAGTTCCATAATCCGTGGAATAGGATGATCATGTGTCTGACTTAACAGATGTGCACTCAGAAGGATGAGGATGACTCCTGATTGGTCTGACTGGGCAGATTGCAGATTGGTGAAGGATGGAACCCTCTGAAATAGGGTTTCTGAAACCAGACGGTAAGGATAAAAATTTATTTCATTGTGCTGCGGGGCCTCATTTTTGAGGAGCGGAGGATTTTCTTACTGTCCACCTGCCCGGAATATTATATCTTTTTTACTCCGTTTCGATATTATTTGGTTTGTTTCGTTTTATTTGCAATATGAAAAAGATGCCTTTTAAGAAAACTGAATAACATGCTTTAACTTGTTTGGATATCATTTTCAGAATTACAAAATTAATATACATTAATCGGATACCACCTTAAAAAAAATGAAATCTCCTCTTTGTTGTTTGATTATCATTTTACTTACATTTACAAGTCAAAATCAGCGGGGGTTGAAAATCAATACTATATTTGGAAATATCGGTAAATAGTGTTTGGATTTGGCGTTTTTGCAAAGAGTATTTGGAAATGTAATTAAACAAAAAAAAAAAAACTCTCTGAGACGTGGCAATGTAAATGAAAACAGTGAAAACGCTAACCAAATGAACCTTTGTCTTAGTTGAATCATCCAAGACTTATATTTTGCCTAGTAAGAAAAAACTAATCAAGCTTACATGGTTTTTAATATTGGTGGGAATGCTTGCATGGATTTCACACAAGGATTTTCCTTTCTGATTGTATGTTTAAAAATGCTCGTGGAAAATGGGTTGTTGTTGTAGTTGTAGTCGTATTATCTTTGATTTGAGGTTATTTATCTATGAAGTCCTAGTATTAGGTTATCTTCAGTGCTTTAGCATATTAGGGTTTTCTGTTGATTAAGTTAGATGTGGTAAATCTGGGTGTAATCCCCCATTATTGAAAGATTATTTGTAATTGTGAACTTGAGTATTTGGAAGACAGAACTTTGTCGTGTTTTGCCTGCGGGTGCACCACTTCCTTGCAAACAAGAAGCAAACAGTCTTTGGACTGGTGAATTCCTGAATATGACTCGCATGGCCTGCGGGTCAGCTAGATCACTTGCAGGAGGGTGCACTAATCTATCTTTTTATTTGTCTATGTTCGATGCTTCACCAGATACTAAATCTATCTTTCACAAAGATAGCATGAATTGGTTTTCACGTATTTTATATTGTAATTGAAACCCTTGATTATCATGAAAATGAGGTGAGGTGCGGTTGAATTTGCACCATTTGTGTGGTAATCATGTGTTTCTTAAGGGTGTGTTATTTTGCAGGTAAGGAAATTAGATCAAGGCGATGTGAACTTTTAGATCAAAGGGCATTCATTGTTGTGAACGAGGGGTGAGTCTCCAGATGCTGGTCCTGCTGCTCTTTTGGTAACGAGGAATTAGAATAATCTTACCCTTGAAAAGATGAAACGTAGTGTAGTTCTACTTCTACACACTTAAACATGGACCTTATCTCAACTTAGAAAGCTCAGTTGGGAGAAACATTAAGCACCCCAAAGCTTATCACCAGTTTTCCTTTTCTGTTCCCCCACCTTCTTTTCTCTCCCTCCTCTTTGGGCAAGTTATTTCATGAATATAGAGGAATTCTTGAATCGCTGATGTGATAATAAATTGATGTGATAGGAAGTGTTTTATTCTAATCGAGTTTTCTCTAATAAGATCATGTGATCTAAGATGCTTTTATTATTCAAACTTCTCTTTTTTGTTGCTTTGCATTCACAGCTTTAACATCAGTTTTTATCTTGGAAAGCTGTCCTCATTAGGTCTTACTATTAGGTCAGTAACCATCCAGTGGCTCCAGCGTAGATTTTGCTGGTGCCCTAAGCGTACGGCCCCTCGGTGACCATTCGTGATTTCTTTGTGGATATCCCCTGCCAGAGTCAATCTGCTCGTATTTTAAATACGAAGCCTTGTTTTTGACAGTCTCGAAGCTGAATGACTTCCACCTTTTATAAGGCGAAACTGATACATGGACATCTCAGCCTCTGGGACCTCGAAAGTCTGCAGTATCGGTATCCATATCATCACTCTGAGGTACTTGTCTGCTAAGTACTTTGCGGTATTCTCTTGTATGAACTTTGGATAGTGATGAAGCTATGCACCGTCATCTTATACCTTACCAGTGAAGACGTTCGACCATTGCCCAGAATAAAGAAAAAGACCTTGCAGTAATATGAAGCTTCTGTTGATTTCCTGTGATCTTGGCTGCATTGTAGAAATAGTCTAGTGACCTCTATTTATCACTGAATATTGCCAAAAACAATTAGAGACATTATTTGCTACTAACCGGCTCTTCCTATAATTTGTGGTGCAGCCAAAAACTTTCTGAAGCTTCAATTTCAAGTCTTGTCGACTTTATTACCTATGGGCTTATTTATTTATTTATTTATTCTCTTCTTTGTTGGGCAAGAATTTAAATTCGGCTATACTAAGGTCCAGTGTCAAGCTTTGGGCCTTACTCTAACTCCCCTAACCCTCCCGATTCGACTTTAAGGCCCATGGCCATGACTTAATATTCTTAAGACTTCTTTAAGAATTGGCAAGCTAAATTTCGTACTGACAGGCAAGTGAGCTTGGGCTTACGTCTTTATGCTGGGCTCGGGCTCGTGAATCTGTCTGGAACGAGCCCAGCAGACAATGGCAGTACCATGACTGGAACTCTCTTTGATCAACTTACCATGAGAGTCAATAACTACACGGATGGCACCATGAGAGGGATGAAGTATGAACAAATGAAATAAATTTTGTAGTCTCGGATTATTGGTTTTGATGACTTAGAATGTTTGGATCATGGGGGTAAGAGCGGCAGCGCTTTTCATGCCACATACCCCTTGGTTTTAGATGGTCAGAGTTATTGGTTTCCGAATATTCTAAAATTTATGAGATGCTTTCAAATGAGCGCAAACAGTGCGTGGAAAGGATGGTGCTGCTTTCTATGTTCTATCATGAAGTTGTTTTTAAAAGGTTTAGGTGGCAATTGCGCTTTACATTTTTCGTATTTGATTAGGTTGTCATAAGAGGCATCTTCAGTGTCCAAAAGTGGAACTCGGGTGACTCGATTCAATTGCCAAATGATGGGGTTGTTACTTGTTATCCTGTCAAAAAAGGAATGAAGTTTTGTTGCAACACCAGCAGTAGCAACAGGTTACAACTCCTCGATACAGCGATGTGATTACTGACTTTTCTACGAACGTCATAGTGACTGACGCTAGCAATACTGATCTAGCATTACTAATTAAAAATTTCAGTAACTATATTTAGCGGTGTTCGTTGTCACTAAAATGAGGGGAGTTTGAGCTGCACCAATGCTTGAACCAAGATGTACCAATCATTTTTTATTGACTTTACATGGGCTTAAGGAAGGGAAGGATTATCCATCATGGTGTAGTTTAGACTCAAATAACCTCTTATGAAGAAAAATATAGATAAATTACATAATTTTTACACTACAATGTTCTTACTGTTTTTCCATGTTTAGAGAAGCTTCGCAGTTTAAAATAGCAAATGCAAAAGCAATACAAAATTTTATTCAGAATTAAAATAAAACTCAAGGCTGATTTAACAATAAGTTTTTTACCCTAATAAATCCCCACAAGGGTCTTTCGTGGAGATTGCTTGCCTTATTAGATCCTTTTATTATTATTATTATTATAATATAAAGAACCTGAAAAGCAGGACATGCGGCTTACTGCCCACAAATATTACTAGTTTAACGTGAACTTATCTTCTCGGGTGCTTTTGGTCTCCTTATAAACCTCGCAAAAATGTACCCGGACCCACGGGTAGAACCGTACCCGGCTAAAAATCTTGGATACAGATACATGTTTTGAGTACCCGCCGGAAACGGACCCGTACTCGGACCGACCCTTAAATTTCGGGTGAATCCGGGTCGGATACGGATTACCCAGGCTACCCGGATTTTTAGCATATAAATACCAGCTGATAGGATTTCATGTTCATTCTTTTTTGATTTCTTCCTTCTCCTCTGCGCCGCTCCTCCCGTCCTCCCTCTCTCTCCCCACATCGCTCTCTCTTTCACTCTCTCCACATCGTTCTCTCGAGTCACGATGCGACGCCGACGTCGCTCTTTCTCACGTATCTCGACGCCGAGCACTCTGCCATTAGATTCACCGCAGAGTACTCTGCTGACTGCTGCTCCGCCGCTAGATTCATCGCCAAGTACTCTGCCGCTCCCGGTATTTCCGCCACGGATCCGTCACGATCACAGCTCCGCGCCACTCTCCGATCAAGCTAGAGTGAAGACGGAAGTTACATCAGTCTAAACCTCCGATTCCGATCGTTGTCTGCGATTGCCTTTGATAGCTTTGTTAACACTTAACAATCATTTTCTTTTTTGTTTACCATATAATTTTTTTCAGATTTACTTGTATTGTTTCGTTTGTGTCAATTTTTTGTAGGTATTTTAAGTGTTTTGGTAGTATTGTGTTCAGTTGAAAATGGAAATGGTTGTGTTGTGGATAGTGATTAAGTGGAGTTGAGAAAGATGATCTGTGATCACCGAGAGGTTATTGTTGTTGTAATAAAAAAGAATGAAAAAAAAGTCTTTTACCCGCAAGTAATACCCGGCCCGCCTAGTTAGGGTACAGGCACTAAAAAACTGTACCAAATAAAAAATAGATAAAATTTACCCAGACCGAATTTATCCGTTCCTGATCGAATTTTACCCGTATCCGGCGGGTTACCGGTTTGCCAGGTCTATTTCCTTAAAGGAGATCTCTGCAACCCCCCTCCTCTTACCACAACAGCTACCAGCCTACGCCACTAGTTGGTTTTGGGCCTCCTATCACTTCAACGCCAGGACAAACAAAACAAGGGGGTTGCAGACAAAATGTGTTACACCACCTCTACCCTCCTCAACATCAAGCCCTATTCCCCACCAACTGGGTGTCTGATTCTGTTCCACATACTTATTAATGTTTATGTGAGGTTGGAGAAAGATCTACAACTATGAACCCCACCAACAATGCGAACCTGAGTACGCAGGTTCCACGTTTGAGTACAGTCTGAAGAGCCACTAAAGTCCAACATAGCCAGCTCTGACCCACCATGTGTTCCGTATCCCCGTGTGATCTTAAGAAGGCCCCTCAATCATGTGTGTGTGTGTGTGTGTGTGTGTGTGTGTGTGGGTGTTTTCTTTCATGGGGCTGTAGAGAAATCAAAAATAGGGTGTTCGAGGAGGGATGTAGGGCAATAGGACCTTTGAAACCTAAGTGGAATAAAGGAGAAAGAGTGAATGCAAGGAGGGGTGAGTTCAAGGTACAAAGTGCAATGTGGCTAAGTGTACTATAAAGGTGTGTAGCTTATTACATTATGTTTGTTGAACCACTTTCCACACCAAATTTGACTGAGGATGTCAAGTCCATAGTGTTATATATAAACTATGTAAGGCATTCGGAAAAAGTTATATCATCACGTTGTTATTACACTTTCCAACGACTGGTGAAATGTGAAAAAAAACTATATATCGAAGTGTATGATGTAATCATGTCCAATCAAAAAAAAGAAAAACAAAAAATAATTTGGTTGCCATGGTTTTCTTCCACTTGTATCTCCGTCACTACCCTCTCATTTTCCGAGGGTTTCACTTTGAATTGTCTTTTTAATAGACCGTAGTTTTTTGGACTCAAAATAAATGACTTTTTTATGCGACAATAACTTGACTTGATGAGACGCCATTGGAGACAGCTGAGAAATTGGTGGCGGACAAGATCTACAAGTGATCTTGATCTTCCATGAATAAGCAAGGCATCAATTAAAGAGCTGCATTAATTAATATGTTGACACTGGGAACTGGCAGCCACCGAAGAAATTGGGTGACTTTATTTGGTATTAACAATTTAAATTGTTCAAAACATATTATAAATTTCTTTGTTTTTTTTTTTTTATCCTAAACAGAAGAAAAGCTTGTCAATAAAATTAGGCCCACAAGAACTCCTACAATCAGAATCAGTGTGACGGGGCAAGAATTTAACACGATGGAGGGCAATGTGGCAAAGGCGTCCTTGAAAAATAGTATCTAGGTCTCCTGAGTTTAAATTTTTATATCGACGAATCATATAAATTGTAATTATAATTATTCTAAAAAAATTATTTGCTAAACAAAGTAAATATAAGGACTTAGTCAATAAAATTAAATACATGATGAATTTGAAGTATACTTCTTTCTTTCTTATTTTTATTGATTACATGAGGTAAAGTTGTTATCTTTCTCAAGTTGCACAAAAAAATTAAATCACATTGACAAGTGCGGAAAGAACACGAGAATAAGAGACTTACTAATGGTATGTTTGAAATCCATTTTATTTTTCAATTTTTGTTTTCAAAAAAAAAAAATCAAAACTAGAACCTCTTTGACATTTTTGTTTTTACAAAATTGATGAATTGTTTGGTACAATTTTACATAATTGGTTTTTGTATTTTTTTTTCCTTCTATTTTTCCTCTCTTCTCTTTCCTTCATTATCCAATCAATACTTGAGGGTTTCTTTTGAACTCTTATTTTCAACAACTATAGGCACTTTCACCACGACCAACACATCTCTTCAGCCACCGTCCAACTACTACTATAATAGTAACACACTAGTTTGCGAATTAGGACTTCATCGGTTTGATTGGGTGAATGATTTGATTGGTTTGAATTTTACCTACGCTAACCGAAAATATTAGGGCTAGTCGATGGATGAATATGAGACCTACCGTTTAAGTATAGAAAGACAAACACAATTTGAGTAATGAAACATAGATATTAGATAAGTATGCACCTTGTAGCTTGTCCAAAGCTGCGAGAAAAATTGGTGGAGCTCATTATGCGATGATCGGATGTTGGATCCACCTTATTTCCACCAACAATATGATACGGCGTATGTGACGGATCTAGTGTGACAATTTTCTCCGCTGATGGGGATCTTTTATCTAACGATAAGGTGGTATCGCAGCCAACTTGCAGGTGATGAGTTCAATTACGAGGACGAGTCAAATGATCCTTTTCCAAGTGGGAATTAACACTTCTAAGTTGGGTAATCTGAGGACAATATAACTTTACAATTTTCTTTCTAAAAGCAGTAAAGTTGAGGATAAAATCCTGCATTGGCTAGTGTTGGGAATATGGGATGTACACCTGTAGCCAACTACAATGGGGGGTGGAGGGGCAACAGAGCCCATGAACAGAGTACCGCCCAGTCCATGAGCCGAGTTGGAAAGAGGAGGCCAGCAACTACAAGTGGACATTCATTCATTCATTCCATAAATAAGAGAGAGAGCTGACTGATTTTGATTTGAGGGAAACATGGATCACATTGTTTAGCCCATGAACAGTAACATCAGATTCTGTGTTTCTTCATGTCTGCTGAAAATTGGCTCCACACATCGCTATGAGGTGGGGTGGCGCCTCCTCCCCAATGAACACTCACCTTTTACCCCATGAATGAATGTCCACTCCAAGATTGCTTTGTTCCACCTATGCAAACACCACTAGTTATCTCAACAATTATTATTATCATCATTTTGTAACTTAAAAGGCGAGACTTGAACGGGTATAGCTAGATTGCCAGAAAATAACAGAGAGAACCTCTGTGCTGTTTCACTCTCTCTGTCCATAGAAAGTGTACTTTTTACGACATATAAATCTTATAACGACGAACCAGGGCGTGAAAAAAGTATAAAACAATATAAAAATAGACATATTCTTTCTTTTACGCTCTCAACTTAAGAGAATTATCACCTGAAAAGTTTTTTTTCTTTTTGCAATTTACACATCAGCTGTGCATCGGCCTTCATTTGTGCATGCCACACAGAGAGGGAAAAAAATAAAAGTAAAAATTTAGAATCGCCTCGTATGTTGAATATTAGGACAACAAGACAAGGCAATGGTTTCATCGTCACTACATTTATTTATTTTTTTTAGCAAAATTAAAGCGAAAAAGAAAACTAGTGAGAATTTCTTAGCATTACTTTTCTTTGTACTTCAAGTAACTTTTCTACTCTAAAAGGACGTCATTTTCACTTTATTTAGTGCCTAAACCCCTGGACTGCACTTAGAAGACGTTGGGAAGCTCTAAAAGATAGATCTCAGGTGGCCTTCTGCTTACATAAGAGCAAAAGACTCACTCTACTCTTGTGGCAGACTACCTTAGGACTTGTAAATAGACTAAATTTGAACTAATTTCTCAAGTGGGAATCTGCTCTAGCGGCTACTGCGCCCATACATGTGCGTAATGTGCCTTCATGTGTTTGTTACAGACAAATTTACACAAGTGTACAACATTCTTAAACTTTAGCGTACGAGCTATGTGTATACTGCCGAGATTAACGATGATAACAATGACGCGGTATAAGGCCTCAAGCACCCAAGATGGTGGCGTAACGCACGTCTTCCTGCAATGGCCCACTGTACACTCTATAGCTTGTGATCAGAGCTTTCTTTCTGCTCGACTTCGCTCATCGTCTTATTTAAGGAGTTGAAGATTGAACTAGATCCTCCTATCAAGTTATTCGTAAGGAACTTGATCTATCCACTGAGGCAATAGCATCCGTCTTGCTGCACAAGGATTACTAGCAGCAGCTACCTGATGCCTATAATGATTGCTCAGATAGACGTGTCCCGTCGTGCATAAATGATTAGACAGGACAATCAAACCATTTCGACTTGAGTAGCCTTTCATCCTCTCAGGTTTTACCTAAAATCTAGCACCAACTAGGTGCTGAAAGAATGGGAGTGAACACAGGCCTAAACTAGCAAGTGATCACCCTCGCAGTTCAACTCTTTGATTTCATACATATCCGGGACTCGACCCTGTGCTAGACAAAAGAATAAAATCCCACCACCGCAGTTTTGGTTTTGCCGCCTTACATTTTCAACGGATTCAAAACCTCAAACCCTAAAGTATACAGCACTCTGGAGATAGAAGAACCCAAATATAAATATGCTGTGAGATACGCTAAATGCGCAAATGAAACTGCATGTTTCATTTCAAAACTATAATCCTACAGAGTATAAATTTGATTTACCAGAGAAGCTACGAGCCTGATCTATGGTGCGTGTAAATGGCAGTGCTGAATGAAACATACAAAAGAATTCAAAGATCGATGCTATGCTTGCCCCAGCCCACCATCAACTCCGAGATTAGACAACTTACGGAGGTGGTGGAGGTGGCCTCATCTGGTTATAGTATTGGGAAGAGTTGGTGGATGTCATGACAGGTGAAGAAAATCGGAGATTGAGTGCTGCGGGATTGGGGGCTTTTGATGGATGAAAGGAAGGTGAGAGAGCAGTTGCCTGAGATGCGAATCCTGATGATGCTGCACTGGAGAACAGTGTCATTGGGGTGGCGCCAACCTGATTATGCATTGGCCACGCCCAGTTTGGGGGTCCTTGTGAAGAACCCACTTCAATTCTTTTCTCTGTTGCTCTTTCCTGGCAAATGTAGCATAAACTTACAGTTATCTTCATGATGAAAGCAACATGAAGGTCTCCGAGGGAAAGTAACAACATAAAAGCTATATATTTCTGCAATCACCCACACTTTTGAGTCTTATATTGACTACTAATATTTGCATAATATCAGTTATTCGTATACGCTATCGACTAAAGTTGTCACAATATTTATTATATTAAAGTTGTAAACACAGTTGCGATAGGCTTAATGGCCATCCTGATCATGGTATCATATGACTCATTCATGTCAACTAGGATGCTGATCATTCTCATTAAGTTCTCATGTTTACAATCTCTTTGATTTACAAAATCAATACAGCACAAAGATGCTGATCTACTGCATTAAGAATGATTTTTATCCAGACATACAGTGATAAGTTGCAGGAACTAAGAACGAGATACAGTCTGCTTCTAACTGAGGTAGTGGATGAAAAACCAGTCATAAGGTCAAGAACTTGAACGAAAAGGACTATATTTACCTCATAGCTGGGAAAGAACTTAGGATATAATCCAGTCCATAAAGGAGGGTGCTCTGAGGCTAATGGAAGGCCCTTGAGAGGTGTATTACCTATTTTTGTTGCAGAAGGGTTTTCCATCTGTTATTGCAAAGCAGGGGCAAAAAGATTACCCCAAGAATGTGAATGACAAGTTATATAAGGCATATGCTTTGCCGATAGGCTAAAAGAGGCTAAAAGCAAACAGATATCTTGTCAATAAGCTCTTTCTAACAAGTTTAGTTTCAATTTAGCTAAAACATCCACCAGGTGCAACAGTAAATTTTAACATAGGAAACATAACCCATTGGAGACCCAGATATACCTAATCTCCATATATTTAGGTGTCCATCTGGAAAACCACCTCTTGGGGCAAAGCAAGAGTAGCCTCCAGAGAGATTGGACCGTCAGGGAGTTCCCGGCTCCCTGACAGTCCTATGAGACGAGGTTTCACCCGCTAATATGTATATGTATACAAACACATGAGCAAATATAGTATTACCTGTAACCTCCTACTGTCATGCACGTCATAAGAATGGAAGCTCCCCAAATGTTCATTTTCTCTTGAGGTCGAAATTCCCAAGTTCAGATCAAGATTATGGTCGCTACCTACATTTTATGCGGCACAAACAAATCAGGACTAAACAACTAATAGGTATGTTGCATAGGGCAAAATTTGAGAATACACAGTGAAGGATGTAAGCTACCTCCATCAAAAGCCTCAGGGATTGTTTCCCCTTCATATGTACTCGGCTCAAAGTTGGTGACTGCTTCCCTTCCATTACATTTGATAGCTGCCTTGTCGTAAGCCCTAATTTCCAGAAAATCAAAAGGGAGATACGTGTTGGATCACACCTTATGGAGGTTCAATTCAGGGTAATAAATTCAGTATCAGGGAGAGTGTAATTCATGATCATTAGGACCTTGCTGCTTCTACTTCACTGTCGAATAGCCCAAGATATATATACCTGCAATGCAAGCATGGTAATCTCCATGATGAAAATTGGGTCCTCAATCATTTCTTCTTTCTAATTGCCATCTTAGATTTATTTACCAAACAAGAATTTACAGTGTAAATTATTACGTAAAAAGGAGTCTTAGTTTATGCCAACAGGCTCTCAGAACTTTTTATCATTAACAGCTGAATCCTAAGCACAACCACACAAATTTGAAATTTTGAAACTTGACAGTATAGTTCCTTACTTTTTGCCGAGGAACTGCCCCATTCGAGCTTCCCATCTGCCACATTTGTGCAGTGTCACCCCTCTGAACTTTGAGCTTCCTCTAGAGAAACCAGTGCTCTGGCGACGGAGTATGTGCACAAATTCTTCCTTGCTAAGGTTCTTCATCTGCACCTACAATAGAAAAGATAAGAACCGACTCGGAAGTGTCAAAAAACAATGTCTCAGTCAATAGCATGTGTAACTGTACAAACAATAGCATTTTGCACCATCGAACCTTCTTCATATCCTCCTCATAGTCACTCAGATTAAAGTTGATGTCAGCATCAACACCTCGAAACTTTATGGCAGCTCGATCATATGCTCTAATATTGAGAAAAAAAAACACTATCAATTACTGCATAAATACAAAGCTAAGCTATAGGTTAACTACCCATTGTAAAGCAAAATTACCTAGCTGCGGCATGAGCAGTGTCAAATCCACCTAAAGAAAACCCAAAATCACAACTCATCAAGACATACCAAAAATAGAAAACCGAATACCCCTAATCAATGAAAGATCAGTTAATCAGACACAATTTTGTAAACAAATCCATACCCAAGTACACTTGTTTCCCACAGTCCCTGCACCCATAAACACACACATCAATTAAGGACTATATATGCAAACTAGACATCACAAATTAGCAAAACTCAACTCACCCATCACCAATTAGTAATATTCAACTCACCAGATATGAGATTCCCATCTACCAGTTCTCCTGTAGAACGTCACTCCCCTATACTGCGAGCTCCGTGACCGCGGCCCCCGCCGGCTCTTCTTCACTTGCTGCTGCTGCTGCGGCGGCGGCTGTAAAACTCTCAAATCTTGCAACCCATCACCACCGGACCCGGCTTGACCAAAAGTCAGATCAACCCAATTCGGCCTCGAGCTCTGCTCCCGGGTCAACTCACCACCTCCACTTCCGCCGTCCACCGGAAAAAGCTGCCGCGTCACAAATTCCGCCCGGTTCTCCCCTTCCTCCCTACCACTCCCCACCCTCAAGATACCGAAATCGAAGGCAAACGCGTCGCCGGCGCGCGTCGAGCACGAGTCCTCGTCGCCCGCATTGCTGGAGCCGCCGTCGGCATTCACCACCGATGAGTTGGAGGTGCCTGATTCGTCCATTTGGCAGCCTTCCTCACCCTCATCCATCGTAATTAAATTAAGATCCAACATCTCATTCCTCAATTCTCACCACACTTAATAATTATTGCTAAAGTTTTTCCTTTTCTTTCCCTTTTCAATTACAGGGTTAGTATACAAAGTTGAGCATTACTTCGGCAATCGAGTCCCACGAAACTTCTTTCGAGATCGGATCGATTAGTTTAAAAACCTGACACGATCAAGCGCTAAACAAATGAAGAGCAAGCAAATGAGGTGACTGAATTGATCAAATGATGTACGAAGCGAGTTATGAAGTTGGCATATTCTCACGGAAGGTTGCTCTGGCTGCGGAGTGGAATCATGGCCGACTGTGTAACAACTGAGAGAGAGAGAGAGAGAGAGAGAGAGAGAGAGAGAGAGAGTGGGGGTAGGAAGGGAGATGGGACGTGTGAAGGAACATATTGCAGGGGCAATTTAAGAGCGAACATATATTTGTGGTGTGTGCCTGAGGGTGACCGGAGGAGCCGGTTACCGGTGGTTTAGATATTGTGTTCTTTTTTTTAAAAGATTCTCTATGCGACACGAACAGCAGCGATTTGGCTAGTTTCATGAACGGAAACAGCCGTCTATTTACCATCATGTGCGTGTTTGTGTGTGTATTTTTGTGAGCATGACTGTGTGAACAAAGGTCAAATGGCAATCATTGCATTAAAAAAAAAAAAAACGAAAACTTATGGGGAAAAAAATGAAAGGGGAAATTAGTAAATCACTCCATGTCTCCCCTCCTACTTTTGACAAAGTTGAACGGCTTATACCCACCGTATGAGCTCATTAAAAAGATATAAACACCCATATTTCTTATCATATTTTAGGTAAATGCCCTCCTTCCAATGTCGCACTCTCACTTCCACACCGTCAATCACCTTAGCATACATTTCTACTGCTGCCCCCATCACCCACCACCTAGGCACAAACTTTGCGTATTACATACGTATGATCATTACGCTTCAATCGGATCACACCCCACACACATCCACCATCCAATCATCATCCACCACCGAACACAGTTATATGCACCCATACACATTGTACACAAGCACACACCATATTGTCCACCCCCCCACTCCCCCTTCCCATAACCCACCAACATAGACACCCTACACGCACACACAATCACGGGTTGTCAATGCTGCCACCACTTAAGTCCATAATCGTATCCCTCTAAATTAATTTACGATTTCAAATTTAGGGTCTCAAGTAAGGGCTGAAAGCCAAAGAAATTTTTCAAAATCAAAGACAAGAAGGGAAAAAGACAGGGAATGGTGGGTGACGGGGCAGCAGCCGACAATGGAAACAGGTGGTGTTGTAAGGGTATGGGTCTATGCATGTGGTGGTCGGTAATGAAGGATGAGAGCGGTAGTATGTGTATATGGTTGGGTGGGTCGATCATGGGAGATGGGGTGAAAGTGGAAGTGTATGTGTTGTGTGTATGGTACTGAGTGACAGGGACTACAGTAGAAGTGGGTGGCTCTGCGGGTGGTTGACAGGCGTGGAAGGAAGAAGGGGGCAAAGTTGTCATTTGAAAAAATTGTTAGCTAGCACGCATGTTTTCACGCGCGATCAACTTGGATGGATTCAGTTCAAGCTAAGGATGGCAATGGGGCGGGTCGGATGCGGATCTTATAAAATCCGTACCCACCCCGGTTGTTCTTATGCACCACTCCGCCCCGCCCCGCCAGCGGATCAACGGATGGGAATACCATCCCCGCCCCGGAGAACTTTTATAAAGCCCGAACCCACCTTGACCCGCCCCTATTTTTCAAATCTGTAATTGCAACAACTACTAAAATATGACAAAAATTAAGTAAATTTTCAAATATTTCAAAAGAGAAATATAATAAATTACACCAACAAACAAGCAAACAAATGGTTATATTATCAGTGGTAACAATACACATTATAAACCTAATTACAAAACTAATCTGTAATACATCAAATAAAATTGGAACTATATACATTGGCCAAATACATCAAAATGCACATTTCGTGGGACTCGTACAAGCAGTGTGGGACTCGTACAAGCAACGCGATGCTGTATTTGGAAAACAACAACGATGACAAAGCAACAGAGAAGGAAAAAGCTTTTAGGCAAAAACCCGCCGCAACATCAGATCGGAGGAGATCAGTACTTTTTTTGTTCCGACTGCAATGGTCCAACTGTTAGAGAAAAGGGGCAGCGCCGTGGAAGTGGTTTGTGGAGGGTGACAATGATTTGCGGCCATTAAGGGTGACGGTGATTGGTGATGAGGTGGTGTTTGTTGCCGTGGGGGTGCCGGTGTGGGGGAGAGAAGAGGGGCGGCATGGCTGGATTTTTTAGAGAAGAAGAGTGGCTGGATTTTTCAGAGAAGAGAAGAGCGGCTGAAGATTTTAGGGGAGAAAGAAAAAAGGGATAGGGTTTTTTATCTAAGGTTGTAGTATTTATACTACGAGATGAATGGTTAAGATTGCATATCATTTAACTTAGGGTTTATATTAACCGGGGCGGGTACGGGTCAGATGCCGGGGTGGATTAAAGAGAATACCAAACCCGACCCGTACCCGCTGCGGGTTACAAATATAAATACCATACCCACCCCATAACCCGGCCAAAGTAAAAAAAATCCTCTCCTAACGATTCGGAACGGGTCGGATTTAAATTGCCATCCCTAGTTCAAGCAGAGTGGTTTTCTTAGCTGGTTGTGTGTGTGCTGGGGGGGGGGGGTAGTATATCTTTTTAAAATGGAGGGAATAAAGCACATGATCAATTCACCAAAATGAAATGACAAATCCACATTTGTGAAGCTTATTTCATTATTTTGCTTTGCAATTTCTTGTTTTGGGTTTTTTTTTTGTTTGGAGAGTGTGAAGTCAACATTCTAATAATTAATCAATAGCTTATAATTTTTTATAACTAATGTTTCTCCTATCTCAAAAAGTTTGATCTCATTTCCTTTTTGGCCTTTCCAAAAAAAAATTTGATCACTTTTTAAATTAAGAAAAATTTTGTAGGTGTTTTTACATATTTACCTTTTATACACTTACTTTACTTTAATTTATTTTCTCTTTCCGCATTTAATCTTCCGCCAACTCACTTTCTCTCTCCTAACTTACTTTCTTCCTTCCTTCTCTCTATCTCTCTTTGGGATAAAATAGAAAGCTCATAAAATATAACTCATGTCCTAAATAAGCATGAAAGTCAAATACAATCAAATATTATAGGACGGAGGGTATATTTTGATGAATCAACTTTGGAGATCGGGTAAACTAAACATATTCTAATACTTCATCTTTAATAACTTTTGAGAAAAATCAACTCCAACTTTCATTCGCACTTGAAATGCTTTGATACAAGGCTGATTTATCAAGTTTCATTGGCTTAATTGCACCTTCGTCCAATTATAATCGAACCAGTCCAACCAACTTTTCCCATAAAGTTTGATAGTAAAGCAAGCCATGAATGTTCCCTTTTCTTGTTCAACTAGTTTTGATCCCGTGTGTTGCACACGGAAGCGACAACTATCAAAATACTTATTGAGAAATCTCGTATTTATATGCCTAATAGAAATTATAAAATTGGTAGTGATAATAAGATAATTAAAGTTTTATTTTACCATTTTAAAAGATTATCCTACCAATTATTATCGTAAAAAAATGAACTTGAGTAATATTTGTCAGTTTTTAGTGACAAACGAAGATGAAAAATAGTGTATGAAATAATAGAAATACTCTCTCCTCACTAATAGCAATTGCAGTGATAATACTAACAATAATATCCCGTGTTTTGAGATTGTATTGTTCAATACAACCAAGAAAAGAGTAACTGAACATACTAAATTATTGAAAAAAATGAGAGCATAAATTATATGTAAAACTTGTAATGAAATAAAAAGAAGGAGATTTTGGTAGTTTAAGAGAAAATTGATGGAGAAAAGATTTAAGATTAAAAAGAAATATATAGAGAATTTCTTTTGTCAAAATCTACGAATTATTGGAATTGTAAAGGTATAAGTATCAAGACCACAAAGAAAACAGTAACGGTACATAATAAATGATTAAAAAAAATAAGAGCGTAAATTATATATGAAACTTGTAATTAAATAAAGGAAGGAGATTATGGTAATTTAAGAGAAAAACAGATGAAAAATACTGTGTAATCTAAACAATAAAAAAAATTAAGATCAAAAAGAAATATATAGAGAATTACTTTTGTCAAAATCTAGGAAATAATGGAATTATAAGGATACAAATAAAATTTTTGAGTGAGGTATGTTGACATAGAAGAGAGATAAATGTAAAATATATATAATTGGTTGAAATTAAAATAGAAAGAAGGAATTTAAATCAAATTTTGTGTGTTTGTGTGTGTGTGTGAGAGAGGGGGGGGGGGGGGAGTCCAAATCGTTATTACAAAGATAAGTCAATTTAAATATTTCAAAATTTTAAAATAAGAAAGTCCAGATGGCAAATTAAGAGTGTCCAAGTAAACGATGACTGGACAACATTCTCTCATTTCGGATATATTTATATTTCATTCGATTTCAAAACCTCTTCATCGTCATCTATCTGTCATGACAACTCTAATGACTTTGTGTTAAGATTGCATAGGTGGCCTCGTACACCTTTGGTTCCTGCAGTTCCAAGTCGTCTTCCTCATTATAATGTGTTTTATCTTTATATGGTTTTTATTCTACTAGGTGTTAAATTGTATCATTTAGACCTTGACATATTATTTTTAAAGTTAGACTGAAGTGTAGAATATGCTCTGATTTAGTCTAATTATAATGTGTAGAGGTTTATAGGTAATCTGTTAATTTCTGACCTTTGTGGTCTTGTGTACGCATGAGCCACATAAAATTTGCATTAATTAGGTTGTTAATTAGCATAGATTACCTCTAAACCTATACACATTACATGAGAAAATTCATCTCGCATTTATGAAACCTAGCAGAAGCTTGAAGTAAAAATCTTAAAAAAGGAAAGTTGATATAGAAAGATGAAGATATATATCCAAAATTTTCTTTGAATAAAAGGTCAAGTTAAAACCTTGCCAAAACTAAGCTTGCCTAAACAAAGAGATAAGCTAGTTATGGAAATCGATGCTTCTGAAAATTGTTGGGGTTCAGTATTAAAAGCAGTACTCCCTGATTAAACTAAAGAACAGTTATGTGGTTACTAGAGTGAAACCTTAAAAGATGCACAAACTCGGTATCACAAAAATAAAAAGGATTTTTAGCTATAAAACACGGTATAAAATCTTTTTATATATTTTTAGTTTCATAACACTTTCTTATTAGAACGGATAATAGGCATTTTAAAGCTTTCCTTAAGAGAAACCTAAGAGATGTTAGTCAAACAAGACTTTACCGATAACAACAATAGTTCAACTATTATACTCTTGATGTAGAGTACATCTCATCAACCAAAAATGCACTTACATATTGTCTAATCAGGGAATTATGTTTTATGATGTAGGGAGTTATAACCTCCAAAACGACTACTCAAAAAGCCTTAAAAGAAATGTATGAAGCAAGAGATCCTGAAGTTGATCTATTGGGAGAACCATCAGAAAAATTTGGCTACTACATTATTTACCCTAAAAAGAAAGACGACAGTTCTTTGTCATCCATAATCCTTCCCCAATAGCGGAAGAAGATTTCAACCTGAAAGCCCAAAAACAAGACGAAACAAAACTAAAAGATTCAAAACCAATTCTTAAGTTTTGGAATAAAGAGAGTAAGGCTAAAACCTCGACAACAAGGAGCCTTAAACAAATGGACAAGAAAATAAAAAATTATTATCATAAGAACAATGATCTAAAAAGAAAAGTGGCAATTGACGAAGAAGAAAAATTTTCAAAGCAAAATGTTACCATAACACAAACCAATGATAATAAAACAAAATCATTTTATGATCCAGGGTTATGTGAAGAGAGCAAAAATCTTTTTGAAAAGATCTAGCACTACCTGAGGGAAAATTATCTAAAAAAGTTACAAATAACCCTCAGCTAATTAACTGATTATGTTAACCACTTAGAAAAAATGTTAAGTATAAACGATGAAGAATGAATGATAGTCCTACAAAAAAGGGAGAAAGAATCTGATTGCTAGAAGAATTAGAATCATTGCTTTCAGCTGATATCACTATTTAAATAAAAGAGCTAGCCAATAGGAAAATGAACATGAAGAGATCCTTCGCAAATAAAAAAATGAAAGCATTCCTGAATTGGAATTATGGATGGCTAAGCCTCATATTACCATGAGGCAAAATTGATCTTAAATGGATTAAATATGGACTTGTAGATACATTTGAAATAAACTGAGATGGTTGGCAAATCATCGATAATCTTCCAGCTACAATTTGATATACTCTTGGAGTTATGGGATTCAGTCGAAAGTTTATTACAATCCAGATACTGTCAACCTTGGTAGAAATATGTGAAACCAAGTTCTATTAGTCATACTAAGTTCATTTATCGATTCACTAATAAAAAGTTAATGAATTCTACAGGGCACACCAAGATAAACTACGTAACACATATAATGCAGCAAAAAACAAGATTGATCCAACCATTGAAGATATGATAGTCGAGCCCCAAGAAGCATGCTTCTGTGATAGATGAAGGATAGTATTTTTTTAAGGGATGTAGAGCTTTCATAGATCCCTCCAAAAAGGGTCAAGATCATGTAATCAAACTTTATGAACAGTTCCACATGGAAGGGCAAGAAGAACCTGATCTATCTGGCCGAACTTTTGAGCTGTATAAAAGGATTAGGGACCGCAGGATTAACATGATTAAAATGAACATAATTGCCAGCGAAAGATTACAAAGCCAAGTGGAGAACTCAATAAAGATGTCTGCCATAATAAAAAAGAAAAAGACGATCCTATAGAAAATAATAGAGGATTTTCACCATTGAAAAATCTTATATACCTGATACTTTCCATCTATAAAAAGGGTTGAAGTAAGAATCAAAAAGCGGAGAAACTTGAGAGAATGTGAAGTGTGAAATGTATTAAGAGTGCGAAGTATGAAGTGTGTTAAGAGTGCGAAGTATGAAGTGCGTTAAGAATTGATGTGTGTAACAATAGAAAAAACTATTCATTTCTATTGCTCTTATGTAAAATTTTCTTTTTAGTATAAATAAAAGAAGTATTGGTTTTAGTACGATATTTTTCTACTGCACTTCTCAGACCAATATCCTGAAAGCTTGAGAATATTTGATTATAACCATCAACTAATTCTGATAAACGTAAGGCGTCAAGCTGTGTGTCAACTTGGTGAAACGATTGGATATTAAAAAGCAACATGAGAAACATGACAGACGTACATTTAAGGACCAAGTACAGTGTCTCTATAAGTAACGTTATATCTTAAAATAACTCTATGTGATCATATTGTATGTAACAAAGTATTATGGGGTTAGATTGTAATTACGTTAAAATATTAGGGTTATCTTGCAGTATTGAGGGAGAATACTTAATCTAAATCGTCGATAGATTACTGATAGACGGCGAAATCCCGTTGTGTGGGTGGGGGGGGGGGAGGAGCTGATCTACATTTACCAGTGGAGATCTCTAACTACCTCTCTAACCGCTACTCTTAATAGTGGTTAGCCTTGATCTCCTTATTTTTCTAGATCTCTTCGCTATTTAAGATACTTTCGGCCTGAGTGGGCCCTTAACCGCTACAAAGTGTAGTGGTTAGTATATAAAATATCTAATCTAAGCCGTCCACAACCTGTAATGGACGACCAGATCACCGATAGAGAAATAAATATTTCTCTACCGGTAGATGCGGATCGGTCCACACACACACACACACACACACACACACACACACATATATATATATATATATATATATAAAGACTGTCAACCGCCCGCGATACTGCCTCGCGAACTGGATTTTTTTACCAAACTGCCCCTCCACATCTGTCCGCCACACAGTGTAGCGGACGTCTTTTTGACCCTGACAACTTTCAGGCAAAAAATCGTCTGCTACACTGTGTGGTGGATGACTTTTTGCCTACCACATGTCACGTCAATCCTAATCCTGTCACTACTGTTACGACAGTCCTGTCCCCCCACGGCAGTCACGACTGTTACTTTGTCCTTATCCAAACCGTCCGCTACATTATATAGCGGACGAACTTTATTGATAGACATTGTCCGCTGCATTATATAACGGACTATTTTTATCGTCCGCTACACAATATAGTTGACGGTCCATATATAATCCACAAAAACCTAACTTCGAAACTCTTTTCCAATCTTTCTGCACACAAATTTTTTCAGCAGCATTGGCAAGCAGATCTGCGCAATTTCTTCCTAAGAAATCCTTTAATCGTCTCATTAATCACGTAAATTCACAAACCAATCCTTTATTTGTTCATAATCTGGAGTTGTTATGAGTATTATGTCTTATGCATGGTTTTGATTATGTATTGAGCATGTGCTAGTGTATGATTTGTTCATGTACTAGCATTGGTAAAATCTGACTCCATGTGTGTGTGTGTGTGTGTGTGTGTGTGTGTGTATGTGTGTACATATGCTAGCGTTGTATGTGAGCATGTGCTAACATTGTATGTATTATGCATGTGATAGCGTTGGTAATTTGTGAGCGATTGATAAAAGCTTCCAAACTTGACATTTCTGCATAATCTCAGTTGTAAAAAAATAGATTTTAACCCTGGACCAGAAGATCCCTCTGTATTATACGACCAAGAAAACCATATTGGTACATCTATCTGGAATGGACTAGTAAGATACTTATTTTTTTTATTTTCTTATTCTCACGAACATTGTATACCGTTTAATTTGCTTAAATTGTATTTATTAATTTGTAGGAAAGAGCACTTCTCAACACAGTAGAAGTATTTGATAATTTGGGACTGTGGAAATGGAAAATATTGCTGCGTGGAATTGGGTTTGGGGTTTTCTCGCACGGGCAAATCTTTCAACAACTTGACCGGGCCTTGATAGATGCCCTTGTTGAGAGGTGGAGAAGTGAAATGAATACGCTTCACTTCCCTTTTGGAGAGATGGCTATTACCCTAGAAGATGTAGGGTTCATCTTAGGATTACCGGTGACAGGGCGACCGGTAATTGCTCTTCCGTCTGAAGCAACGAATAAGAGAGCCGCTAGGGACTTCTTTACCTCCATACCTGAAGATCAATTTAGCACTGGTGGGATAAAGTTGAAGTGGTTGGTAGAAACCTACAAGGTTCTACTGGAAAACTACACGGATGGGATGCTTGTGTTGTACACAAGGCTTTCCTCTTGTGGGTGATGGGGGAAATTCTATTCTCAACGACGTCAGCGTCAAATATTTACCGTTGTTGGGTAACCTGTAAGAGGTTGGGGAGTATGTCTGGGGTGCAGCAACTCTTGCGTACCTGTACCGAGTATTGCACAAGGCAGCGAGGCCCGACTCCAGAACTATGTGTGCATGTCTCTCGCTGTTGCAGGTATATCATATAAGTCATGATTGATATTTTTTATTAGTTGGTAGACAATAAATTTTGACGATACTATATATAATTTGTCTTTGTTCTCAGGTGTGATCTTATGAACACATTGCTACTGGCGCACCCAAGCGTAGGGACAAAACCAATAATGTGTGGCCTCGGTTGCGCGCTTGGGAGTACAGCTGGAGGCTGAGCCACTAGCCGCGGAGAGATGATCCCCATCACAACATTACGCTCTATCGGGGGAACTTGACTCGCTATCTCCGGGCCAAATGCGTTGGGCACCGTACAAGCGTTTCCAGCGACGGGTGACAGAGAGTCGTTCGTCTTCACGCTCTCCGGGTTGTAACACACACCCTTGATCCACTTAGAGGTTACGGAGGGGTAACTACCAGATTGCGTATTGCACCATTTCGACTGTCCACAGGGTTACCAGCAGATGCCCCAGATATAAGGGTTAACTGGAACCCACTGGGTGTCGGATGGTTTGGCAAGGTGAATGCGCATGACTTGTGCGCACGAGAAATTAAGGTTTGAAATTCTTGGCAATACACATTAGCGGCTATTGTGTCAGAGCCTGACCCTGTGATCAGGATCGAGCATTACAACGAGTAGTACTACCGCATCACGCAGAAGAGAGTAGCCTCGATAAAATTTGAATGAGTGCTGAGGTACCACCCTAGGGTCCAGATCGATGAGAAATGGGCATTTGATCTCGTAAGTTGCCTAATCAATGCTTTTAATTGAATTTAATTACTTTTGTTTTACATTCAATCTCGCCTATTTTCTAGTTATGCTTATTATCTCTTTGGATGTAGGTTAATACCTCTCTCGCATTCTTCCAGAAATTAATTCGACTGATTTTAATTCGACTATTCAAGAAATTAATTCGACTGACTTCAAAAAATTTATTATAGTTAAATTTAAAATTTTTGAGATTATCTTTATTGGCTTTTGGCATGCTAAATTTGTCTATTCATCTTAATAATTTTAATTTGTTATGTTTGAGAAATTAATAATTGTTAAAATGAAATTACTTTTGAGATTATGTTTGATATATTTGTCATGCTAAATTGTTCTATTCATCAAGGTAATTTTGATTTGTTATGTTTAAAAAACTCTCTTTGATAGTTAACCGTAATTAATTTCTGCATAGGTTTTGTTTCACAATATCTGATTTAGTGTCAAGCTCCAACATCCCATTAGATGCTAGTGATCCGTATCTAGGGTGAACATTTCAAACATTGGAGGAAGCCGAAGAATGTTTTCAAGCGTATTCGTTGAGGGTTGGTTTTGGCATTAGAATAAAGACTACAAGAACAAGCAACATAACAAAAAAATATGCTCTCGCTTATACGAGTGTCATAGGGGCAGAAAGCCACTGCAAAATGAGACACACGTCGGTAATGATGACAGTGAGGACGAAATAGGATATGCGCGGAGAAGACGGGATTGCTTTACGCGCACGAATTGCCAGGTCAAGATGTTCGTAAGCTATAAACCCAAGCAAGATCATTGGCTTATTACTAGCCTGGAACTGGCACACAATCACCCGTTAGTAACCCCTTCTAAGGTGAGTCAGATGCATCAACACAAGAAGATGGGTAAGGTCGCAAGGAGCCTGATTCACACAATGAGCGCAGATAGGACCTACTGACATTATTAATGTTCTTGCTGAACAGGCTGGGGGAATTCAAAATTTAAACTTTAACACGACAGACGTTCGTAACGCGGTCCGAACCCATAGACGAGCCGCGTATGACCTCAATGATGCTCAATCCACAATGAGCCTATTGAAACGGATGCAGATGGAGGACCCGCAGTTTACCTTCGACTATAAACTTGACGACGAGCATCGAGTTAGCATAATTTTTTGGGTCGACGGTCGTTCGAGGCTAGCTTATAAGCATTTTGGGGATGTCGTGACTTTCGACACCACATACCGTACCAACAAGTACTCGATGCCGTTCGCTCCTTTCACAGGCGTCAATCATCATTATCACTCCATCCTGTTCGGGTTCGCCTTGTTAAGGGACGAGAGCGAGAGTTCTTTTATATGGTTGTTTAGGGCGTGGCTGGAAGCAATGAACTTCAAAGCACCCAAAGTTATCATCACCGATCAAGATTTGGCAATGAAGAAGGCTATTGCTACCGTCTTCCCAGATACTCGACACAACTTGTGCACTTGGCACATAAGCAACAAATACCCTGAACGTCTGCATCACGTGTATGCAAAGTATCCAGACTTTAAACAGGATTTTGACAAATGCGTTGTTAAGTCGTTAACGATTGAGGAATTCGAGGAGAGGTGGAAAAAGCTTGTTCGAGATTACTCATTGCAAGACAACGAGTGGCTCCAGCACTTGTACGAGCTCAAAGAGCAATGGATTGGTGTTTACACGAGAAGGTATTTTTCTGCGGGCATGAAAACGACGGGCAGGAGTGAATCTATGAATGCCTGGTTCGATAGTTATGTGGGTACAACTACCAATTTGAAGAGTTTCGTCACATTCTCCCAAAAAGTAGTTGCCTTGGTATTCGTGAAAGAAAGGGCTGCAGACTTTGCAAGCACGTACAAACAAAGGAGAAGGTTGCTTGAGACCCCGTTGGAGCTGAACGGTGCAAAGTCTATACGAAGGAGCTACTCATGTAGAGCTACAAAAATCGGGGTGATACAGTATAAACAAGGTGGCAGAAATGTCTACACGTGAGTTCAAGGTTTATTTACTGATGAATGACCTCGTCCCTGAGAAGCTACGCATAATGTATACGGTGAGCCATGACACATTGACGGATTTAGTGAAATGTGTTTGTAGGAAGTTTGAGTTCCATGGCATCATATGTAGACACATTCTATGCTTTTTCACCCAAAAGAATATCAAGGCAATCCCCGATAAATACATCATGCCGCGGTGGACAAAGGTTGCAAACAGGTTGCACGGTACCATTGCCTTTCTGGAGCATCCGTATGCTGACTTTGAAGAATCAGAGACATTGCGATATAATCATCTGGTGACAATGTTTACCCGCTTATCTGTAAAGGGTGCTGCTATAATGACCGGGAATAAACATCTCCTCGAGGTAACGGAGCAGTAGGAGCCCATCGTCGACCAGTTTGAAGTAGCCTCAGTCATCAATGGGGTTGACACTGAGCCTACACAGGGATCAGAAGATGATGAGCCTGTTGAGGAAGAGGATATTGATATCCAGCCTTTGGATCCAATTATATTGCAAACGAAAGGCCGCAAGAGATCTATGCAGATGAAAAGCTTTATTGAACAAGCAACTCAACCTAAAAAGCTGAGAAGGTGTGCACTGTGCAACAAAATAACCAACCATGACAAGCGGAACCATTACAAGGCACTGGGGATAAGTCCAGGGGGTTTGCAACACGAAGCAGAAGATGATGCCGAAGATGAGGAAGAAGAAGCAGCGGAACTTTAGTCTAATGAATTTTTATTGTAATAATCTTTTATGAACCATCAAGCCTCTTGGACTTTTTGTAATAATTTTTTTGTAAAAACCTTTAGTCTCATTTTTTATGTGAATTTTTACACTGTCCACTAGACTGCGCAGCATAACCATTATAATTCAAAGAATAGACTTCAAGAACTTAGTTGGTGTTTAGGCTGTCCGCTACACTATGTAGCAGAAGGTGCAACAGAAACACTACACTTCAATAATTAGAATTTTTTTTGTATTTAGGATGTCCGCTACACTATGTAGCGGACAGCGTAGCAGAAACCCTACACTTCAACACTTAGAATTTTTTTTGGTTGTTTAGGCTGTCTGCTACACTATGTAGCATATGGCGCAGCAGAAACCCTACACTTCAACACTTAGAATTTTTTTTTGGTTGTTTAGGCTGTCCGCTACACTATGTAATGGACGGCGTAGCAGAAACCCTACACTTCAACACTTACAATTTTTTTGTTGTTTAGGCTGTCCACAACACTATGTAGCAGATGGCGCAGCAGAACTACAACACTTCAACACTTTGAATTTTTTTAGTTGTTTACTCTGTCTGCTACACTATGTGGTGGACGGCGCAGCAGAAACACTACACTTTAACACTTAGAATTTTTTTTAGGATGCCCGCTACACTATGTAGCTGACGGCGTAGTAGAAACACTACACTTCAATGCTTAGAATTGTTTTTAGGCTGCCCTCTATACTATGTAGCGGATGGTGCAGCAGAACTACTACACTTCAACACTTAATTTTTTGATTGTTTACTATGTCCGCTACACTATGTAGCGGATGGGAACACCACATTTCAACCATCATGGACGGCAACACTTAGAATCTTTTTGGTTGTTTACTCTAATCGCTACACTATGTAATGGACGGCGCAGCAGCTGTACTAACAAAGATCTTTTTTCCCACGATCATGCTGTCTCAACGAGGGTAAAAAAACCACACCATAATATTAGGATTACCACCATCAAACCCCAGATAAGGGCCAAATATCCACAACACACAAATAAACCACCACAACACAAAAAAATACATGTCTCAATCGAACTTCAAATAAATTGGTATTTAAATTCAAATTGTTGTCTTTAAAATAATCGTTTACTAGAAGTCATCATCGTGCCTCATCTTCAGCCAGATTCTCATCCTTCGACGGATGTAGAGTAAACCTAACTGGTCTAGGCCGGCCTCTATAAATTTGCCACGCCATTCTATATCTAAAGGCTTCTACTTTTGCTGCACTCCAAACGACCGCCTTGAGGCTCTCACCCTGAAAAATATAGTCCATGTACATGCAGACAAAGAAGCCGCAGTCCGAGGTATTAGCTTGTTTGGGCCTCTTCTTCTTCACTTTAACCTCGAGCTTTGGCCTCGCCGGTACTCTAGTCGACGGACGTAATGGACCATGGCACATGCCAAATTCTGTGGAGAAATAAAAAACGGCGTAAGCTACGAGTTAACATTTACAGCATGCAAATTATAATTAGCATTAAAAAAACATTTATAAGATTACCAAAGCATCTAACTGGGCTTTCCAAAGCTGCTTCACGGGCATTTGCCGAGTATCATTGTGGAGACTGTCGAGGACTGATATGATTTTCTGAGTTGGTTCATAGCAAACCAAGTACCAGTGGCTATTACCTAGAAATGGTATTAGGAACACGTCCGCATCACGGGCGCTCACCGAACTATCCCTATTAAGAAGTGGAAGGGGTGCATCAGATTGTTCCCAATGTTTCAAGGTTTTCCTCCCCGTCCCCTCGACCCATTGTGCACATGATGATACGAGAAGGCCATGAAAATACGCATCGAACAAAAAAATGCGCGGATGGTCATTCCAAGTGACCCGACTCCGCTCCCTCAGAATGTCCACGTAGGCGAAGGTCACAGTGTCATACAACCAAGCCATCGGAGCAAGGCTGGACATTTCCCCTCACTCGTAAGTGTAATCCAGGTCATCTGGGCAAATGACACTATACGATGCTTTGTCCCCGAGGGGCCCCGCTAAAGAAATGCTGGTGGATTAGCCGGGCTTTTGTCGGCCCTAGAGGCTTCAACAGATGCCCCTTGGGATAAGCGGGGGGGGGGGGGGGTCGGCCGGGGGATTTTGTCCTCTAGGGTCATCGACCGGGCGATATTGCCCGCCAGAGGCTTCAGCCGGGGGATATCTCCCTTCAGGGGAGGGGGCGAACAGGGGATATTCCCCTCTAGGGGGCCAGAATTTCCCGCCCACGGGACGATGGGCATTGACTCAGAGAGATTGATGTTTGTGTATTGCCAGTTTTGTGTGACTTGACTCTGAGAGATGGGTAGTGGTTCCGAGTCCGAAAGCAAAGAAAACGAGGGGCCACTGAAATCAAACTATGGCGTTGGAGCCTGTCCCGCTTCCACCCTGGATAGTCCATTCCCAGAGGGATGCCCGGAGTGGGTCCCGTATAATGGTGCATAAAATTCTTGCAGCCTTGGGACAATGCATGATCCCGTTGGCAAAGATCCAATCCCATGAACAAGTTTTGAGCATTAAATTAATTGGAGTTTTGAGAATTTAGAACTTTCATGAACAAGTTGAATATACTGCTCCACCTAAACAAATTGAGAAGTACGAATTTTCGAATTATAGTTCTTGTTTCTTGCCCCTTTTGACCATGTTCATAAGTTTGTTAGGTCTAACTCATTCACGACGGTATTAGGCAAAAAAAAATAAAATTCTGGCTATTAAGTACCTACCTTGAACTAAGTTTTTGACTCCACCACTGCTCTGATTACAACCAATCACGACCACCCAGTCCTTCCAGCTTCCACATGCCAAACGAAAGCACCCATGTAACACCTTTTATCACGATGAATCTCACCTTTTATCACCATTATATTATTATTATAATTATAATTATATCCATCGCCATTCGTAACTGCTAGGAAGTGGCTTTTACTTTCTCGTTTGGATATTGGTAGAATTAAGGTGGATGCTACCGTGAAAGAAAGAAATAAGAAAAAAAAGATAACACAGTAAAGAAAGTAGAGACGAAAAGGCAAAAAAAAAAACCCTTACAGAGGGGGGGGGGGGCTAAATCGATCATTTTTTTGAGAAGTTTTAACTCCACTTGTCTGCAATTCAATCAAATAACACTAGCAATATACTCAGACAGAGTATCTATTTGAGATTACTCCTTTAGCTCAAGGACTTTGCTAACATTATCCCGAACTCAAAATCATAAAACTGATATGGGGTAAAAAACTTTGTCATACTGGCTTGATACGTCGTTCTATAAATAGATCTAACAAGTTCTCAATATCCTATAAAAATTTAGACAATGATGGTTTTGGTAGCCCTGTTAATCGGGTTGGACGTGAATAGGCTGTTGAGGTACCCAAACCAAGATCATGTACTCAACAACACTTTTAGGTTCAATTTAGGCTTAATTAGAACACTGCTACTGTCAAAATCTAGCCCAAAGTCTACAATGCACCTAGAGGTAAGTTCTTGTGATATCACTGGTATTACTAAACTAATCTTTTATTCGCATAACTCAAACAAGAAATTGAACTAACTATTTTGGCCACAAAATGGATTTGGATTATGCATAATGACTTTTTGTTGTAAGAATAAAGAAAGGGAAGTACAAAACACTAGTTTAAAAAGAAGTCAATTTTAAGCTTAAGATTTTTAAATCTTAAAATTGGTTGTCCTTGGGCTTAACCTATACTCAAACCGACCCGTAAATCCTGGTTCACTACAGGTCAGTACGGGTTATCTAGGTTTACACGAATATTAGCATAATTTTTTTATTTTTTTATTTTTACTTTTGACCATATGATCAGTCCACTTGGTTGTTTTAGGGTTTGGGAATATATATATATATATATATATTGTCCCTCGTGCCACCCTTTTCCCTCTCTCTATCTCTCACTTACAGAGTCACACACTCCAGACTACACAGGCCATTCTACTTCAACCATACCTCAAAGCTCCAGAGACTAAGTTCTAACTAAGCACTTGCAGAATTGTTGTCCACGTCAATCATTGTTGCCCACTTCCACGGTCCACCTTAGTTCCGCCATCCGCTTCGCCACTGTTAGTCTGTCATCGTAATATCGTCGTCCACTTTCCACTATCACCGTTTTGTAATCATTAAACTACAGCATCACAACTGACTGCCTTAATCACTGAAATTTGACATTTCTCTCCCTCATTCTTTCTTGATGCTACTATTGTTTTGGTTTTTTGTTGGGTTAAACACAGATTAGTACCTCAAAGTGTGTTTCGAGAGTGGGATAAAGGATCTGGGTAGAGTAAAAGTGATCTTATTTGCCAGACTAGTTTTTATCCCACTTCAATGGGATAATTTCATACATGTGCGGGTGGTTTTATTTTTCTTGGGGATAAGAAAAGGGCCAAGACGTGCAACATCCACCGGCGGAAGCAAAACACCCACTGCGGGCTGTGTAAATACAACAATCAGTCGAATTAATTTATAAAAAAATAGATGGAAATTAGGGCAGTGATGAGAAATATCGGCCAACTAATCCGCCATACTGTCTAGAGGACGAAAGTCACGGGGACAAGATCTGACATGTGGACGAGATTAGGAATGACGTGACATGTGGCATGCAAAAAGTCGTCTGCTACACAGTGTAGCAAACGACTTTTTGCCTGAAAGTTGTCAGGGTCAAAAAGTCGTCCGTTACAATGTGTGGTGTAGCGGACGGATGTGGATGGGCAGTTTGGTAAAAAATCCCGTCTGCGACACAGTATCGTGCACGGCTGACAGTCTTTAAAAAAAAAAGATCCTTTCAGGATGAACGGCCAGATCGCGCTAGCAAATATATGGGAGCTGATCCATTACTCTCGCTGGCAAAATGACAGAAGTTACCCGCTCAATCTGGTCATCCACACGCGAGATGTGAATGGTCCAAATTTATTTTTTGCACTTTTTTTTTCGTCGTCTGCTACATATCCAGTGCGAGCAATGGATCAGCTCCCTACACATGCGCGCGCGTGCACAATCTAATCTGAGCCGTCCATAATCTATAATGGAAAGTCAGATCACCGATAGAGAAATAACTATTTTTTTACAGGTAGATACGAATCGGCCCCTTTATATATATATATATATATATATATATATATGTGTGTGTGTGTGTGTGTGTGTGTGTGTGTGCGTGTGCGTGTGCGGGCGCGCGCGCGCACGCGGGCACGCAGGGGGGGCGAAATGCATAACAGAGTAGGAGAGATCCCAAGCAGCTACTGGCCCTTGGTGCACTTCATTGCTTTGGAATACACCATTGGTTGTGATTTTACCATCAAAGGTGTTGTTAATCGATAAAAAGTTGGTGATTTTAGAAAATTGCCTATCCTTTTGCCAGTTTATTTTGCTGGACGAACAAATGTAACACATGGTTGACCGTTAATTTGTTAATAAAATTTGATCGTTTACTAGTAAGAGCAATCATGAAAGAGTGAATACTATATACTACTAAGAACTCACCAGAATAAGACTAGAGTTGTTCAAAGCGATTAATGTGAATACATGTATAGTAGCATTTTAGTCGGTAACTTCACTCCTTCCACGCTTTGCATAATTCTACCTTCGTAAAAGAGACATGCAAATTCATAGTCATTGAAGTGCCACTAACAATTGAAACAGGATAACAGCAATCAAGAATAATTAATGTTGTTATAGAGAGATTATAACTATCTTCTTACAACTCAAGAAATAGGTAAAATTTTTCCATTGAAAAATAGAAAAAGAGCTACATGGACTGACCAATTTTTAAATGTCAATATGAGGTGAATTTAGGACCAACTTTAGAAAGTCCAGTAGTACTAATGTAGTCCAAAAGAAATCATTTAAGATGTAACACTGACAATAGCAGGTACAAAAATTAAAGGAAAAATTGCGTAAAATACCCCTGTGGTTTGGGGTCGTTGCAAAAATACCCTCATTGTTACAAAAATTACAAAAAGACACCTGTGGTGTTCATTTTGTTGCGACCGTTAAAAAAATCATCCAAATTAACGGAGCGTCGTATTCACTTTCCTAAAAAACGCGTTTGATATATTTTAATATATTCAAAAGACAAAATTACCCTCTTTTTTTTTCTCTCCCACCCAAGTCCCATCTTCTTCTCCAATCCAAGCAAACCCTAAACCTAGCCCCCAACCAAAACCCTAGCCGCCACCCTCACCCAGCCCCAGCCCCATCCACAACCACCACCGCCCATTTCGTGCACGGAGTGGTGCCGTCGTGTACGAGATGGGCTTGATTTCGGCCCAATGCCTCGCGAAGAATGTTGACAGAGAAGGGCGACGGTGGCCCTTGGGATTTTGCGATGTCGGCGTTGCCAGTCGTGGCGGGGACGGCGCTGCCTGTCGCGACGGCGACGGTGCCGCTTGAAGGTGCAGAGCCGACGGCGACGGCGGCGACGGTGCAGAGCCGTGGTGATGGCGCAGACCCGGCCACGGCTGCTGCGATTGTGGCGGCGACGATCCGGTCTTTCACCACCACGTCGTCGATTACGACCGCAGATGGACTGAAGAAATGGCCGAAGCTACGGCCAAGCTCGAGCCATTGATTCCCATTCTTCTTCGCCACTGTGAATGTGATCGTCGGGGCTTTGATGTTTGATAAAAGGGCTGGATTTCTAGGGCTTGAGTTCTTCTTTCATTTTGGCCTGACAATCTTAAGGTTTAAATATAAGGGTATTTTGGACAAATTTTTTGTTTCGTTACAGAAATCGTCTGTTGCGACACTTTTGCAATTACATGCATCTTTTTGCAATTTTTGTAACAACGAGAGTATTTTTACAACGACCCCAAACCACAGGGATATTTTACGCAATTTTCCCAAAATTAAACCATCCTCAGTAGGGATGCATGTTGATTTGACGAAAATCTGGTTGGGGCAGAGAGCATAAACTGGAACAGATGCACGTTTTGATTTGTTTAATGCCCATATACCTTGTCCCAAGTTAAGAATTCTGTGGAAGAGGTTAACTGAAGCAACCTGGTCCATGGTCCCATCATTATAAATATTGATATCTTAAATTATGCAAAACTTTTTGTAGTACGAAGTAAGTCGTGAGTTTTTTGCGCAGGTACAAAAATACAAATAAGAGTGAAAGAATAGTAAAATTTGACACATGATTAATAGTACAAGAGCAAAGAATAGAGTGAAAGCAAACGTAATTATTTTAGATAGATCTGGTTATCACATAGAATACGATTCTTATTTGAAAAAGCACTAGATGAGTTACTAAATTCAATTTGCTCCCATAGGATATGAATCTTACTTGAAAAATAACTAGTTTTGGTGTGCGCTCATCATTCGCCAAAGGGTAGTCTTGCATTTCAATTATAATACATTGGTTCCACTATTTCAATTTTATTTGTTACTGTAGCGGTAGACATATTAAGCTCACCCAATACAACGTAATTTGTAAACAAAAGGCTGTGTTAGGAGTGTAAAGTTTCAACATTCTTGTGTGCATCCCAATAATTGCAAATGGTAATCGCATAGACAAGTTCAACACGAATGATGCGTATATGCACAAATTTGCTTCCTATCTCGATCTCGCAACTGTAAAGGCACGTAATTAATGTCTAGCCATTGAAGCCCAGAGAGGAAGCGCTCGTAGCGGAATAAGTCTAGGCATGGATGTGAGGATACTTTTCCTGAGTTAAACACGCGATCTTGACCTGCTACGAATGTTGGGATTAAATGCATTCTATTAAATTGAATCAAATGCCAAAACAATGTCATTTCTTATTTGAACAAATGTCATTGGCTGTCGTTTTGTTTGGTTACCTCGGCTGATAAGCTTCCATTACTTCTTTCAAATTATTTTTTCTCTCTATTAATTATGAAAGGGTCATCCTTCTCGTTCAAATTATGTCCGGGAACCAACTTCATGACGTCTCATATTAGGGCATTTAGGAAGGTGCAATAGTTCTCTTATTCTGAATGGGGTCAGTAATGCAGAACGAGGTTAGAAACATTTGGTGAGGCAAGCTTTTAGCGACAAACATTTCTAAGCCAAGTTCGAGAGGTAAGTCTGGAACTATTTACACCAATTTTTTCAACACAGAACATCAGGGCCAGGAATGTTTGTTGTGTAAAGCATACATT
Organism: Escallonia herrerae; assembly: GCA_033070095.1. Taxonomy (NCBI): domain Eukaryota; kingdom Viridiplantae; phylum Streptophyta; class Magnoliopsida; order Escalloniales; family Escalloniaceae; genus Escallonia; species Escallonia herrerae. The sequence continues at coordinate 11,521 of JAVXUP010003742.1, read as the reverse complement.
CCAACAAAAAATTACGTCCAGTACGATTTCTTGCAAATTTGTGTGCGAGGATACTTAGATTACATCAGAAATGTTTGAAAAGTAGGGACCTTCGGAGCAAAACTACGCTAAACATATTCTAACACAAAAGGAGAGCAGGACCAACAAGAAGGTGATCAAAAGAAGTAATTATAGAAATAACGCTGCAACTGGACTGGGTTAACAAGTCCGTCACTAGATTTTGTTTCGCGACGGTAAAATGAGAACTGTGCATGAAAGCAGTGACGCACAAGTGTCAGATAATCGTGACCGAGAAAAGATGTCATTGGTTGCCGACATCGCAGAGCAACAAGGAAAATGTTATTAGTTCCGTACTGTATAAGCAATTTGAGAAAGATGGATGCTCTGCCTGCTTTTTGTTAGTGTAAAAAAAAAAAAAAAAGGACCAGAGAGAGAGGGAGAGAGAATATGATGCTTTTTGGCTTTGGTTAGTGACAAGATATGGACCTTCCTATTAGGGTAATCCCACTACCTTAACACTTTTCACTAAACTATGTTTCCAAATCAGGCAACTTCTACGACTCGGCCACCACGAGGTTCACGCCGGCTTTTGATTACGACTCGGTGCCACCGGCCATTGCCTGTTGTCCCCACCTGTCTCTTTTCCTATATGACTTCGCCAACCGCCAGCTGCCACGTATTTGCTTCTACACTCTTGCATTGACCAACTTTTATGGATGTAACGACCCCCACCTTTAAAAGCAGCCCCACCCAACAAATTAGCATATGAGAGGCACGTCTTAGCGCGATGATATGAAAACAAAACGTGTAAATATATTGGACAACTTTGATAGAGCGAGCGGGGCGATATAGGAAGGATGTCATTCTCTTGCGTCGCTTTCTTGTTTTGTTTTTGCTTTCTCCCGTTCAAACTTTTGTGAAGTAAATCAAATCGAACAATCACGTGATTAAATTGATAATAAAATTTAAATTTTGGTGATAACTCAAATGTTATGTGATGTGTGTTTTTCTTTTTTTACGGAATACTAAATAGGAGAAGTGCATATATAAGTCGGAGTTTAGGTATTACCGTGTACAATATTTTCGGATGGATTGTTACCACGATGACATTTCGTGACTAACTATTACAAAATACAAGAGGTACTAAAAAATCATCAAGCGAATGGCATCCCAAGAACCTATATATATATATATATATATATATATATGGGGACCGATCCACACCCACCGGTGGAGAAATAACAAATTTCTCCACCGAACCGCTGGTCTTACCAGCGGTTGGCCACGTGGGCCAAAAAGGCGAAAAAGGTGTACGGTCACTGCATTAATGGCAAAAAAGGCACGAGAAATGGCACGAGAAATGGTGAGAAAATGGCGAGAGAGAGAAAAAGGACACCAACCGCATGCACAACCAGCGGTTGGCATTAATATGCCTGCCACGTGCCGTCCCCCACCCCTGCCACGTGGCCCAACCCCATGGCCCCTGCCACGTGGCGTCCCCTCCCCCTGCCACGTGGCCCACCAGCATGGCCAACCGGCGGTATTAGCGATGGCCCTGCCACGTGGCATCCCCTCCCCCTGCCACGTGGCAGAGGGAGGGGATGCCACGTGGCCCAACCGCCGGTACCACCCGCGGTTGGTCCCCTCCCTCTGCCACGTGGCGTCCCCTCCCCCTGCCACGTGGCCCAACCGCTCCTACGACCCGCGGTTGGTCCCCTCCCTCTGCCACGTGGCGTCCCCTCCCTCTGCCACGTGGCGTCCCCTCCCCTCATCCGCAGGGCCCAACCGCTCCTACAACCCGCGGTTGGTCCCTGCCCCCTCCCCTGCCACGTGGCGCCCCCCCCGCGTGATGCCCCACCTGGTGTCCTTCCCCACGATGCCACGTGTCGTCCTTCCCTCCCCCGTGATGCCCCAACGTGGTGTCCTTCTGCCGAATTTTTTTTTTTGCAGCAGCCTTTGACCGCATAAACACCCACCCTTCCTCACTTTTTTCTGTCTTTTTTCTTCTCTCTTCCTCGCTTCTCTCTTTATAATCCCCTCCCCCGAACCCTTCTTCTGCACTCTGTCATCTTTTACCAACTTCCTTCGTACTTCATATCTCACCTACATAATCTCCACAACAATACAAATCAAAAAATTTTACGCTAGAAGATCGTGGATAACCGCTAGAAGATCGGTAGTTTTTTCTTTAAATACATCAAGTCACAACAAGTAAGTATTTTGAATTTCCTTATAATTCAATGTTAGGTTTATACAAATCAGCGTATTACATTTATAGATTCCAAAACAGAGATTTTTTAGGGTGCCAAATATAGACAGTTTTTCACGAATTTATAAAAAATAGCTAGAGCTAGATTTTGCCAAAATACAAAAAAGAGACCCTAGTTATTCTTAAAGGATCTGTCTCAGGTAAAAATTTCAGATTTTTCCAAAGACTGGAAAGGGGTTAACTGATACGGGGAACCTTGTAACTCTGCAGTGTATTTTAAAATATCAAGCTAGCGCGATTTCGCGCGAAACTTTTATGAGAATCCTAGGATGTTGGGAAGTTCCATTCCCCAGGAATTCGGGCCATTCCGAAGCCGTTACCTATTTTTTTGGCCGAACGGCCCTTTAAGCGCTTGATCCGGACACCGGTTCGCGATTTTTGGGCGAAACCTCCGTAAAATACTTTTTATGTCAAGAATGAATTCAGGAAGCCTCAAGTAGCATTTCGAAGCACTTTTGATATTTTTTTATGCCAGGGGCATTTCGGTAATTCGCCGCCCCGAGAGGGGTATTTCGGTAATTTTACAGTGCTAAGTTTTTTGACGGACTTTTTAGTCCAGAAATATAATTACAAAACCTGAAATGTTGTTTTGAAGCTGACGTGGCGCGCGTAGGGGTGTTTTGGTAATTTTCCCGCGCCAAGGGGTGTTTTGGTAATTTTCCCGTGCCAAGTTTTTCAAACGACTTTTTAGTCCAGAAATGTAAGTAAACCACCTGAAATGTTGTTTTGAAGCTGGTTCGGGGGCGTTGGGGTGATAGTGAACGCTCAGGGGCATTTCGGTAATTTGCCGATGTTCGGGGGCTATTTTGCTAGGAAGGATCCAGCTTAAAATTCATACCTTAAAATAACTTTTAGTTCAGGAAAGGGTGTGAGACACCCGAAAACTTATTTTGTTCCAGATGTTCTGAACCTTGTGACGCACCGGCGATGACTGCCAGGGGATATTTTGCATAAGTAGCGGGTGTTTTGGTAACTTGCCCCCTTTAAAATTTTTCCTGATATATTTGGTATATAATTGACGTAATACATTTAAAAACTTGACTTTAAAGCGGTTTTGAGGTGTTGGAGGTGTAGGGGCCATCGGGCTATATATTGCTATATAACCACGTTGGCGCTAAATTCAGTGGGAACTAGCGTAATTAAGCGTTCGGAGTGGTGGGAATTGAGGATTTGTTTTAATACATTGAAATAATGACTATTGCTAATGTGTTGGTAAGCTAGGTTAAAGATCCAGTTATAGTTTTGGAATGTAAATATTATGGATATTATGGACGCTAAGTTGGTTTATAATTATATTTTGTTCTTAAAGGTATGAATTTCAGCTCTGGACCTCATGATACATCAATCCTATACGATGACGATGACCACGTCGCGAGGCACGTATTTGACGGTGTCGATAGGGGTGTTTTGGAAACAATTCAAAGCACAAGGCACCTTGAAGAGTGGGTACTAAACGAGGAACAAATACAGCTATTACACCGTCAAAATTTAACCCTGTTCACCGATCCCGGGAAATGGTCTCGACACGACGATTGCCTTATATCCGCTCTAGTTGAACGATGGAGGAGCGAGACGAACTCATTTCACTTCCGGTTTGGTGAAATGACTGTTACGTTAGAGGACGTCGGATTTATACTTGGAATCCCATGTCACGGCAGACCCGTTACTTTGAACGTGCCGTCTGCATCCATAGCGAATATGGCTATGCAGTATTTTCCGGGAATTCCAAGGGCAGCGCTTACAACAAACGGCGTCAAGCTTAAATGGCTGAGAGAGCAGTACGGCGTGCTACCGGATGAATACACTCCTCAAGATTTCGTGACGTATACGAAGGCATTCCTTCTGTATATTATTGGAGCTATATTACTTCCGACGCATTCGAAAAACACGGTGCATCCGAAGTATATGGTGTTCTTGGAGGATCTTGAGGAGGTATACTCCTATTCGTGGGGTTCAGCTGTCCTTGCGCACCTATATCGAGCACTGCATAAGGCTACGAGAAACGGTGCCAAGTCCATTGCCGCCTGCCTGACTCTATTACAGGTATGAGCATTTATTTTCTTGGTAGGATCCTTAGTCAATATATTCGGGATTAATTACTAATTCCATATAATGTTTGCATTCACAGGTTTGGTCTTACGAGAGGCTACCCATGGGTCGTCCACAACCGTTGGTAGATTCCGATGAGACGTGGCCTAGGGTGTGGGCCTGGGGGCCTACGACCAACCGGAGGTGGAGACGGGTAGACCCTCACCACCATCTAAAGTTCTATCGGGGGGAACTAGAGATACTAGATGCATCCCAGGTGACGTGGCAGCCATATGGCAAGGTGATGCATCTGTTGGATGAGTGGTGTTGGCAACTTCCGGTGTCGTACGTGCTGGCAGGTTTGGTTCGGGTGCCGCTCATTCACTTCGAAGAATGTGAGTTTCAGATGCCCGATCGAGCTATGAAGCAAGCTGGCTGTCCACAAGGGATACCAAAACCCGCTGTAGACATGCGGCCATACAGGGGTGGTCGAGGGCCGAACTTCGAGGTGGCTGATGCCTTGATTTTGTTGGGTGACGAGGTGCACCAGTGGAATACCTGGCAGGAAACGTATGATAGCCTTGTATCGCTGAAGCACGACGGCATTAGTACTGAGGAATACTTACAGTGGTTTCTCAGGGTGACGCGCACGAGGGTGAATCGCCCTTCCCAGGTGAAGAAGACATCGTACGCGCCACGTGAGGTCTATGACCAGTTCTGGGCATTGGCCATTGTAAGTCATGCTAGTGTTGTTTGATAATTTATTTGCGCACCTTATCGACCATTTGTCAAATATGATTAGCCATATTTTCTATGCATGTTTTTTAGGTTGACCAGGGCATTGAGGTGTTCAAGCAGCTGGAGTCGTTTGACTGGTTTGTCGCGCAGGCTCCTGACAATCTCAAGAGGTCCATTGAGAAGTACAAGACTGAAGTTCAAAACTTTAGTCTTGCGTACCGGGGTTACGAAGGGGAGCCGTCTAGTCGCCCTCGTCCTGAAGCGTACGACTATCAGCCCCAGAGTCAGGTGTGGGAGTCGTCTGGTCGCCCTCTTCCTGACGCGTACAACTATCAGCCCCAGAGTCAGGTGTGGGAGCCGTCTGGTCGCCCTCCTCCTGACGCGTACGACTATCAGCCCCAGAGTCAGGTGTGGGAGCCGTATAGTCGCTTGCCTCCTGACGCATACGACTCTCAGTGCCAGAGTCAGGTTCCCCAAGTAGGAATCCAGGCCTCGCGCCCAAGCTTTCGGTCGGACAAAGGACAAGCGACGAAGCCATTGAGGTCGGACAAGATGGCTTGGATCGACCGGCACTACTTCGGGCATGAGCCTGTCAATTCAGCAGACTTTCCCCTTGCGACATTCCTAGGTCATGAGGATATCAGAACGTTGGCGCCGGAGACAGATCTTTCAAATTTTGTCATGAACGCTTACATAGAACTGCTCCGGATTAGAGAGCAACGTTTTAACCGTTCTGAATATTTGAAGCTTAACATGTATCCCACTCATTTTGTGGAATTAACGGTGAGAGAATTCACAGAATGGAGGCGAGGGGGCGGTAGGAGTAAGTGGAAACCAGGTCGAAACGTGTTAGGCATGATGAACGCAGACTATCAATGTCCCGCTGCTGATGCGAACCTTATCATGATACCCTGTCATCATGCAAACCACTGGTTCCTATTAGTTCTCCATCCAGCGTTCAGAACGGTTCACATATACGATAGCCTAAGGGAGGACGAGCCTGGACAGCTGCTGGCACAGATGTACAACGAGTACATCACTTTAGTGGTTAGTATTTATTTTTTGACCTTGGCTCATAGTATATTGTTCTTGTCTCATAGGCTTGATTCTCGTTTTTATTGTTGGATGCAGACTACTGTCCTCTCGCTAGCATGCGGACGGCCACAGGGTGACCCTTGGACGGTCGTGATGATAAAGGACCGACCAAAGCAATATAACGGTCACGATTGCGGGATTTACGTCCTCAAGTACATGGACTACATTGCTCGCTCGGAAGTGCTCAAACACTCCTCGTGGACTAGGAAGGATGCCTTGACGTTTAGGTATAGGATAGCCTGGGAGCTGAAAAAGAATGAAGCTAGACGCATTCATTACCATTATCCTGACGTGCGTGGCTAGCTGCTGTGATGTTACAAAAAATTGTACCAAAAAGAAATGTACATAATTTTTCGCATGCTATGAATTTGGCGCTAAAATGTGCGCGAATATACCTTTCATATGACGGCATTCGAAAAAATTACGCGTCTCGCTTTTCGCCGAAATTCATAGAAATGGGCTAACTAGCGTGCATGAGGTGCAATGAGCGAAAAAAAAAGTGACAAAACTTTTTTCGGAAGCTATCAAATGCGGCCTATAGTGTGCCCGAATAGGCCCTTCCTAGGAAAACTCAAAAATTAATGTGTCTCGTTTTTCGCCGAAAGTCTTACAAATGGGCTAACTAGCGTGCCTGAAGTGCAATGAGCGGAAAAAAGTGACAAAAAAATTACAACTTTTTTCGGAAGCTATCAAATGGGGCCTAAAGTGTGCCCGAATAGGCCCTTCCTAGGAAAACTCAAAAATTAATGTGTCTCGTTTTTCGCCGAAAGTCTTACAAATGGGCTAACTAGCGTGCCTGAAGTGCAATGAGCGGAAAAAAAGTGACAAAAAAAATTACAACTTTTTTCGGAAGCTATCAAATGGGGCCTAAAGTGTGCCCGAATAGGCCCTTCCTAGGAAAACTCAAAAATTAATGTGTCTCGTTTTTCGCCGAAAGTCTTACAAATGGGCTAACTAGCGTGCCTGAAGTGCAATGAGCGGAAAAAAGTGACAAAAAAATTACAACTTTTTTCGGAAGCTATCAAATGGGGCCTAAAGTGTGCCCGAATAGGCCCTTCTTAGGAAAACTCAAAAATTAATGTGTCTCGTTTTTCGCCGAAAGTCTTACAAATGGGCTAACTAGCGTGCCTGAAGTGCAATGAGCGGAAAAAAAGTGACAAAAAAAATTACAACTTTTTTCGGAAGCTATCAAATGGGGCCTAAAGTGTGCCCGAATAGGCCCTTCCTAGGAAAACTCAAAAATTAATGTGTCTCGTTTTTCGTCGAAAGTCTTACAAATGGGCTAACTAGCGTGCCTGAAGTGCAATGAGCGGAAAAAAAGTGACAAAAAAAATTATAACTTTTTTCGGAAGCTATCAATTGGGGCCTAAAGTGTGCCCGAATAGGCCCTTCCTAGGAAAACTCAAAAATTAATGTGTCTCGTTTTTCGCCGAAAGTCTTACAAATGGGCTAACTAGCGTGCCTGAAGTGCAATGAGCGGAAAAAAAGTGACAAAAAAAATTACAACTTTTTTCGGAAGCTATCAATTGGGGCCTAAAGTGTGCCCGAAAACGGAGTTACCAAAAATATCAATAATCCACAAATCAAATCACAAATTAAAGATTGCACAAACCAAATCACAAATTTAAACATTATAAAAGTTCAATTTATACAACTGAAACATTAACCCTAACACTCTTCCTCATCATCGTCCTCCTCGACCATACTGCCAGGTTCGATACCTAACACTTTATAATGGTTTCTCTTGTCATGATCAGTCATCTTATTACACAACGCACACTTTCGTAATTTTTTTTGACCCGTTGCTTCTTCAATCGGATTCTTCATGCGTATTGCTCGTTTTCGCCCTTTTGTTTGAGAAATAATTGGATCAAAAATGTCGTCCTCCTCACGTTGTAGGTCAGTGCCGTCAATGACTGGCTGTTTGGCTCGATTGAATCTACCGCCTGGAGTTGGTCGAGTAGTCGGAGTGTCCACAGTTTCTGGTAATGCCATCCTAAACTGTGCATGCATAGCCTTATCCCGTGCGGCTGCTTCAACTTGATACCTGTACCCATCAAATGTCGACGCTGCATCCATTGATAAACCGTGCATGATGTTACAAAGGTGATTATATCGCAGCGACTCAGATTGCTCGAAATCAACTGAAACATTGGGCACGTAAGGAATGTGACCGTGGACTCTGTTGGCTTCCTTCGTCCACCGTTCCAAGATATACGGTGGAGGGATTTCACTAGCATTCTTGGCGCTCAAAACCCTCAACGCGTGTCGACAAAGTATACCTTTATGCTCAAACAGTTGACAGTTGCAATTAACCAACCCAGTGTCCTTACAAATTGCTACGGTAAAATGTCGTCTGGTCCTCGGAGCCGACGAAGAGCACGGATTGGCGAAGTTCGTCACATTTGTCAAAGCATAAACCTTGATGTCTCTGGTGGAATACTCGTGCAACTTTGTCATGCCATATTGATTCGACTTTAGTAGTTCCTCTTGAAACTGTCGAAACATTTCCTTGGTATAGACTTGAGCCGCATGAGCCTCTAAAGGTGAATAAAGTAGTATAGCTCTTTCTTTGCAAACTGTAGCCGCGTCGGCTTCTCTCTCACGGTACAATTGCCTGTCAACGGCTTTCTGCATCTCTAGTACGAACTCCGCTATACTTGAAGACTGGCCTACGTACCCATCAAAGAATGAATTCATAGCTTCGCTTCTCGAGGTCGTAGTCATTCCGGCTGCAAAAAAATTCTTGGTGTAGGCACCGACCCACTGTGTCTTGATCTCATACAACGATTGTAACCATTCGTGATTGTGCAAATAGTAAGTATCCATTAACGTGGCCCACCTCTCCTCGAACACGTCTACCGTCAACGATTTCTTCACACATGTATTAAAGTCAGTCTTGAATGACGGATGGTTTGCATATACATGGTGAAGCCGTTCGGGATATTTGTTGCTTATGTGCCATGTGCACAGGCCATGGTGAGTATCTGGAAGGACCTTAGCGATTGCATTTTTCATTGCCAGATCTTGGTCGGTGATGATGGTCTTTGGAGGAATATGATACATTGCTTGAAGCCACGTTTCAAATAACCACGTAAATGACTCCTCCGTCTCATCCCTAAGCAGGGCAAAGCCAAACGAGATTGACTGATAGTGGTGGTTCACCCCGGTGAACGGAGCAAAAGGCATAGAGTACTTATTGGTGCGGTATGTGGTGTCAAACGTCACAACATCCCCAAAATTTTGGTAAGCAGCTCTAGAACGGGGGTCCGCCCAAAATATAGTACTAATGCGGTTCTCATCATCCAGTTGGAGACTGTAAAAAAATCCAGAATTCTCACTCTGAAGGGACCTGAAGAGATCAAGTGTAGTTTGAGAATCACTCTTACCGAAAGACTCTCTCCTCTGAGCACGAAGTTCATTTCGAAGGTCTACTTCGTTGAAACTCAACTTGTCAATCCCCCCAGCCTGGCTTGAGAAAACCCCCATCATCTTAGAAGGTGGAATTTTAGCCTCGGCCATTGTAAAAATTAGTTGTCTGTGTGCCGCGCTTATTTCTCGGTGTTGATGAATTTGACCAATCTTACTGGGGGTCATCAACTGATGATTATGGCTCAACTCCACTCCTGTGACAACCCAATGGTTTTCATTTTTTCGGTGTACTGCATACACATGGGCCTTGCAGCCGGTACCCGGAAATGTGTCCCGTTTTCTTTGTCTTGTTGTCCCTTCGTCACTGATCCGAACGACCGGAGTTACATGCGGTGCTCCTCTATGACACTCAAATAGTCTTGCACAAATTTGATCTGTATTCGCCCGTTTTCTAGTCGTCTTAGTTCTAATACCGAAACCTATCGTTTTCGAATATGCTCTATAGTATGCTTCAACTTCGTCCAGTGCTTGAAAAACTTGACCAACGTAAGGTGGATCAGAACCTTCACAAAAATTATTTCCTCCAGTTGCATCCATATTTATACTGGAATCTAAAAAATAAAAATTATATCATTCTCAACAAGTCATAGATTTAAATAAAAGAAGAATAAAATTTATTTAAACCACCGTCTTTCGAGAAATTTGGTATAATGTAAAATTAGCAAAATAGCCCCCGATGAGCGACAAATTACCGAAATGCCTCCGGGGGTTCATTATCACCCTAACGCCCCAAATCAGCTTCAAAACAACCTTTCAGGTGCTTTGCTTACATTTCTGGACTAAGAAATCCTTTGAAAAACTTAACGCTGCAAATTTACGAAAATACCCCTATCGGGGATGCGAATTACCAAAATGCCCCCTGACAACAAGCTTCCTGAATTCACTCTTTAAAATAACTTTTCAGGTGTCTCACACCCTTTCCTGAACTAAAAGTTATTTTAAGCACAGATTTGTGTAACGTAAAATTAGCAAAATAGCCCCCGGGGGTTCATTGTCACCCTAACGCCCATCAAACCAGCTTCAAAACAACCTTTCAGGTGTTTTACTTACATTTCTGGACTGAAAAACTTTTTTTCGGGAAAATTACAAAAACACCCCTCGCGGGGGGCAAATTACCAAAATGCCCCCTGGTTCAGAAAATATCAAAATTGCTTTAAAACGCTATTTTAAGCTTCCTGAGTTCATTCTTGATTTAAAAAGTATTTTACGGATTTTTCGCCTAAAAATCCCGAACCGGTGTCCGGATCGAGCGCTTAAAAGCCCGTTCGGCCAAAAAATTAGCTAACGACTTCGGAATGGTCCGAATTCCTGGGGAATGGAACTTCCCAACACCCTAGGGTTCTCATAAAAGTTTCGCACGAAATTGTGCTGTCTTGATATTTTAAATTACACTGTAAAGTTACAAGGTTGCGCGTATCAGTTAACCCCTTTCTAGTCTTTGAAAAACTCTGAAATTTTAACCTGATACAGATCTTTTGAAAATAACTAGGGTCTCTGTTTTGTATTTTGGCAAAATCTAGCTCTAGCTATTTTTTATAAATTCGTAAAAAACTGTCTAATTAAGTTTTCACCTTTAGCGACAATTACGCCCCGCAATCAGCTGCAAAATAACATTTCAGGCGTTTTACTTACATTTCTGGACTTAAAAGTCCGTTGGAAAATTTTTTCGGGAAAATTACCAAAATACCCCTCTCGGGGTGGCAAATTACCAAAATACCCCCTGGCTTCAGAAAATATCAAAAGTGCTTTAAAATGCTATTTTAAGCTTCCTGAGTTCATTCTTGATCTAAAAAGTATTTTACGGATTTTTCGCCTAAAAATCCCGAACCGGTGTCCGGATCGAGCGCTTAAAAGCCCGTTCGGCCAAAAAATTAGCTAACGGCTTCGGAATGGCCCGAATTCCTAGGGAATGGAACTTCCCAACACCCTAGGGTTCTCATAAAAGTTTTGCGCGAAATT